>PISX010007822.1:0-86342 GCA_004024625.1 Mellivora capensis
ATGGGGTTCCCTGGGAGGGTTCCCTTCGGTACAGACCCTTGCTGGCTCTGGAGACAAGAGCCCCAATTCCCTGCCCCTGGGACTTAGCTCATGTCAAGCCAGGGGGCTGGACCAAACGAAATATTGACTCATGTCAGCCTTGAAAGGCTTTTGATGTCCCCAGGTTTTTTTAGCTGAGTGGTTTGGGAATTACAGATTCCCTTCTGCTTCAGGCTGTTTGGAGAAGGGTCCTGCGTTCCCCTCCCTGTTCTGATTTGATCCTGGGTCTGGTAAGTGGCTCGAAAGAGAAATTCCTACTTGGGTTTGGTTCAAGAATGAACAAAGCTATGCACTTAGTTCTGGTCTTGGGGTGAGGCTTTGGTTCAGAGAGAGGACAGAGCTGGCTGCTGACATAGCAGAGGAGGACACAAACAGCACGGCCCGTTCAGGGCCACCCCCTCAGCCCCCGCGGTGGGTTCGGGCCCAGCCTGTGCTGCATTTAGAACAGGAGCCCCGGCCCTCGAACCCCTGCGAGTCTCCGGTGGGCAACACTGTTTGATTGATTTTGAAACTGTGACAGTAAAACGGTTAATAAAAAACCCGATAGATCCGTACAGAGGTGCTTTCCACACTGCGCGGCCACTGCCTAAATGAGCGCTATTCATCATAGCCGGGCGCAGATGCCCAGAGCGTCCTGCACAAAGGAGGGGGTTGTGTAACCACGGCAGGCCAGCCGGGATCCCGCAGGGACCCCCGACTTCCCCTGTCTGCCCTCGCCTCCAGTGAAGGCGGAAATGTCTGCCTCTGGTGACCCAGCTTCCCCTTCTTTCGGACAGTGGTTCACAAAGCGGGGTGTCCAAACCAGCTAGGGCATCACCACCTGAGAAAATTGCAGGAATGCAAATCCTTGAGCTCTACCCCTAGTTGCTGAACCCCCAACTCTGGGGGGAAGGGCCCAGCTCTCGTGTTAGCCAGCCCCAGTCTGAGAACCCCCGCTCTGCCAAGCACGCTCCACCCTCCCTGTCCTCGGCACCCTGGGCTTTCAAACATTATGTTTGCTCTCTGTCAACTCATATCTAACAAATGCAGATAACGCAAAGGCTGAAAGGCTCATCCCATGTGGACAGGGGTTTACGTTCGAACAGAGGATAAAATATGGACTCTCCAACATCGGAGATTTCTGCGTCAGCAGAGAAGGGGGGGGCCTTCGTGAGAAAGGAGGGCTGGAGAAGCACCCTCTGCCCCAGATCTTCCTGCTGGCTCACAGAATTGGGGTGTGAGAGGTAAAAAAGCAGAGATGTTAGGACTATATGTTCCAGAACCAGAAACATGGGCTTAGGGGCCAGTTTGGCCTTCTGCTGGCGGTGCGACCCTGGGCAAGTCATCTCATCTCTCTGTACTTTTTCGATCTCTGATCTGAAACTGAGGATAATAATAAGACCAAGCTCCTAGGGTTGTCCTGAGGATTCCACCAGTTCATGCAGGAAGGAAGGCTCCGTACAGGCCCTGCCCCTCTAGCAGTGACCACTAGGGGCGCTCCTGAGCACTCAGCCACTCACTCCCCTTGGACCCAGGGTTCCCCGCCTCTCAGAGGGCCAGCATCTCTGAGGCTTGCGCTTGAGGATGGTGACTTGGCCTCATCACCGCCACTGTCGCTGAAGGAGCTACCAGATGCTGGCAGATGCTGGCCGTTACTGGCCAGCTCAAGAAGCTGGCCTGCTCCCATCTCTCAGCTCCCCAGAAGACCCAGACATGAAAGCTAAGGGCCGTGGAAAAGCAAGAAAGGACAAGAGGAGTGAAGAGACAGGAAACTAGATAGAGACGATGAAACGAGGGAAAACTGGAGGAAGAGAGATACCCAGGGACCGGGAGAGAGGGAAGAGGAGGCAAAACTGGGACGTGAGGAGCAGGCCACCCCAGAGAAGATGTGCCCTTGGGGCTTTCACATGTCCCTCTGCAGCCCATTAACTAGCCACGAGGTGTGTGGGAGCCAAAGCCCGGCCTCTCGGAGCGGGAGAGAGATGCAGGGGAACTCCCTTCCTCTGCACTCTGGAAACCAGTCAGCAACAGCTCCAGCCTCAAGGCCCCGTCAGCCTCACCCTGGCTCTGCCCAGCTGCTGGGAGCTGAGAAGGAGCCCGACCTGCCCTCTAGGCGCTGGAGGGCCTGCAGAGGCGGAGTCCTGAACCCCTGCCCCCGCCTCAGTGACTCCAAGAGGGCCCCTGAGTGGCACATGTCAGATGCCCTTCTAATTTTGCCTGAAGTTTGTGGTGCTCCTTTGAACAACAGCAGGTGGTGGGGTCCATGCCCAGGGAGTCGGGGGCGGGGGGTTGTGCAAGGAATTGGGCCTGGCTGAGGAAGAGACCCTTCCTCTAATTTGCTAAAGGCACCTGGCGGGCTGGCAGGACCCGAGGTTCCAGGGGGACCCACAGCCACCATGGGCAATGCGGTGCTGAGTTCCTGGAGAGAGCCCAGCCCCAGCACTCCAAGATCCCCACCACTCAACCTCCCTCCTCCAGACCAAGGGTGCACCCCGGCTGAATCCAACTCCCTGAACCGTCCATTCAGGCTCTCTGGGTTCCATTTCATTTGAGTGCCTTCAGATGGGAACATGTCCTCTGGTAGGTCACAGTACCTGCCTCTCCCTCTCCTTGTCCTGCCCACCTGGCCCTGCGGGACCGGGAGTCTGGCTCGTGTTCCGAAGGAATCATTGGATGGCCTCAGGTGGGCCCGCTAGCCTTGGGGAAAATTGTGAGGGACACAAGCATTTGTTCACCCCAAGCAAGGGTCTGTTCAGGCTGGTGACTCCTTGATCAGCATTGTGGTCCCAGCATGGGCCACCTCTGTCCTCTGAAGTGAGGCCTCTAGGGGGGAAGGGGTCTTCTCAGAGAATAGGGGGGAGTGGGGGTACAGAGAGAAGCAGGGAGGCCTGATTAGCTCTTCACTGGGGAATGAAAGTGGCTGGACGCCAGCAGAAATTTCAGGCTGGAGTCTAGGCATTAAGATTTCTGGAATTTTCTCCCCACCCCCAAGTCCTCACTCTTTCCTTTGTTTCTCCGTTCCCTCTGGCCATTGCCCTATGGAGATCTGTGATACGGGTCCTCCAAACACAAAGGCCCGTGTGTTTATCTTTCCAGATCTGAGCTGAAGCAAGGAACCTGGGCTCCAGATCGCACAGCAGGGAGGAGGTAGCTTCAGTTTAGAAAGAAAGCAGATCCCAGCCCCAGAAAGAACAAAGGGGTCAGTAGAGAGGCCATCAGAGACAGAGGGGAGGCACAGCAGGCGGGAGGTGGAGGGTCCCCCTGCCCCGGGATGGCAGGATCCCTGCAGGCACTGGTGACACAGGCTGCCCCAGCCCAGGCCTACGCTCCCACGGCCCATCAAAGCCCAGGGTCAAGTGACCCCGACGAGGGCCTCATGCTCTGCTGATCTAGGCCTGGCTGGTGAGCAGAGGGGCAAGATGGATGAGATTTCTCGTCCCTTCCCTACTCACCTCTGCTTCTCCAAATCAGTGGCCCAGCTGGGCTCACAGCTCCCTCGTGTTTACCAGATGGTTCTCACTGTTACCTGGACGCACGTGTTTCTGTTTGAATTGTGCTTTCATTTTTGGTGTGCGTTAGAGAACGAGAAGGGGTACATCAAACAGTGGTTTAGTGGATTTATTGCCGAGGAGGGGGCTAAGTTAAAAGCATGAGTGGATTTAAGGACGCGTACGAGGTAAGTCATTGTACCAGTGGTAGGTAGAATAGCGCTATAGCTATTGTGGTGGAATGAGAAAGGCTGAGGTTTGGGGAAACCTGTGTGACCCCGACAAGAGTGGGCCCCCCGGCTGGACTGGGGCTGTTCTAACAGCCCCAGAGACATGGAAAGGGCTGGCATTCGGCGTTTACGTGGAGGTGACCATGTGCCCAGACATGGCCAGGGCAGAGGAGCGGCGCAGGGGGCCTGGCTCTGGGGCTTTCATTCTCCTCCTCGCTCCAGCAGCCTTCATTCATCCTTTGAGGGGGACTTCGGGGGGAAGCTGCTTTCCTGCGCCACCATCCTGCTCCCCCAAAAAACACAAGTGGAAAAGCGGTTCCAGGGATGCACCCGCCCTGAATGGTTCCTTCCTTAGGAGCTGGGAGGCCCGTCACCAGCTGGGGAACCTCAGAGGCTCCCTCCCCTCCTCTACCAAATGGGGGGGTCCCCGTTGTCTATTTGTGCTGAGCAGGGAAGGACAGGAAGCAGGAGATGATG
The DNA here is from genome assembly GCA_004024625.1 of Mellivora capensis. Classification (NCBI taxonomy): domain Eukaryota; kingdom Metazoa; phylum Chordata; class Mammalia; order Carnivora; family Mustelidae; genus Mellivora; species Mellivora capensis. The sequence continues at coordinate 4,214 of PISX010007822.1, forward strand.
CCGCAGGAAGTCTAGGGGTGCATGACAAGGCTCTGACCTCTCCCTTCCCTCCACCTGCGGGTCAGCCTTGCCCTCCCCACCCCGCCACCCCCAGCTCCCGCCACCAGCCGGAGAAGGGGACAGATGGAGGAGGAGACAGCCCCCGAGGCCTTCCGGCAAGCTCGGCACCGCGAAGGTGGACTGCCCACAGTGCAGTTGCCGGCTTCGTCAGGGAAATTACTTGAGCCCAGCATCATTTTTTATGTGCCTGTTCAATAAAATAATTATTGATGGCCTCATCCATTTAAGTCACAATCAAAATAGCAGCCAAGATGGGGCGGCCGGTATTATATCTCACCAGAGCAAGGACTTTTTTCTATCAATTCGCAAATACATTCACATTTAGGTGAAAAATTATACCATCTGGGGTCAAATATACCAGAGGCTGGGAGCCGGGTGGGAGGGGGCCCGGGTCTGAGGGTTTCTTCATGATTCATAAGTGTGTGGGACAGCCTGCGGGGTGGGCAGCGGAGGGGGGCACAGAAGTGAGGCCCGTGCTCAGGGGACGTGAGAGGTGCTGGCCCCAGCCAGGAGCTGGGGGGCCAGGGGCATCAGCTTCTCCAAGGAAAGAAAGACAAATACATGGGTGTTAGACAGGAGACAGACCCACAATTCCCCAGGTGTGCACAGCCATGGTAACAAGTGTCCAGCAATTATCAGCATCCAAGATGGGTCAGCAGAGAGCGGGGAGAGCAGAAAGATGGAGCCTGAGACACAGGGGAAAGGAGCCATCACCAGATGCTGCTGTGTGCCTGGCACTGGGCTGGGTACTAGGCATCACTGGATCTGTCAATAACCCATGAGGAGTAGTGTCTCTTCGGACGAGGGGAGGACAGGAGCCTCAGAGAGGGGAATTCACTCCTCCAAAGATGCACAGCTTCTAGAGGACACAACTTGATTTTCCCATCACATTTGCCTAAACCTAAGGTGTATTCTGGAATAGTCTCATTCAATAACTTATTGGTATGTGTTTTAGGGGGGTGTGGAATAAGGATTGATTTTTTGAAAGTGAGAATGTGAATTGAGAAGAAAGAAAGGAGACACTCCCCTGTGGGTCTTGGAGGTGATGTGGACCTGGCTGGGACCTGGTGGTCTGGGGACAGCCCCCAGGAATCTCCAGGGTTTTCCTCAGAGCCCTATCTTCTTGAGGCTGGCTCCAGCAAATATGGCTTCCGTTCGGGTTTCCCCAGGCACCCCCACACCTCCACCACCTCTCCCATACACACACCCACAGGAAGCTTGTTCCTAGTGTTCTTTTACTGCCCAGTCTGCAAGGGCTCACTCCCCCCAACCCCCGGGGTGGGGGTTCTGCTCTTTAAACCTGCCTTCTAACAATGGCTTGAAAGGTTCTGACCCTGGAGATGAGATTTCAGGGGCTGACCAAAAGCGTTTTAGGGTATGGGGATATCTCTCCTGTCCCCCTAATATCATACCATGTAGAGCATTGTCTTCTCCCTTCAGTAAATACACAAGATTATGGGATTCTGTGTTGAAGGCCCAGGGTAGGAAACCTTTGGCAGGGGGTGGGGGAAACCCTTAAATCTGCCTCCCCGGTATTTGATGCTTCTTTTGCCTCCTTTAAGTAAGGAGCCAATGTCTTTAAGTAAGTAAGTAAGGAGCCAATGTCTTTAAGTAAGACATTTCTTTGTTTGCATGATCTTACCTGTCAAAACATTTTATTTCTAGTGCTTGTTTTGGAAAATTTCAGCCGGATGCACAAACTCAATTCTTCCCCTGGCCCTCAGCACCCACCTGCCCTATTCAGGGGACTGTCAGCATCTGTCATCACGGCCACCAGGCCCTTCTGGAAAACGATCTGACAATTCCATAGAATGTCAGCCATAGAGTCACTGTATAAGCCCACGGTTCCACTCCTAGGCGTATGCTCCAGAGAAATGACAACAGAACACATACGTGTCCATAAATGTAAGTAAGTAGTAAGTAAGTTAGTAGCATAAGTCCTAGTAGCCGAGAGGTGGAACTAGCCCAAATTCCCATCCATTGGTGAAAGGAAACAAAGCCTGGTATATCGGAACCCTGGAATTCTACTTGGCAGTGAGAGGTGAAGTGCTGGATGACCATGAAACCATGAAGCCAAGTCAAAGACGCCAGTCCCAAAAGACCACACATTATATGTTCCCTTGTGTAAAACTATACAGAATGGGCAAATGTATTCAGACACAAGGTAGACTTGTGGTGGCCTCGGTCTGGGGAGCTGGGGTTGGGGAGGAATGGGGAGGGGCTGCTAATGGGGATGGGGTTTCTTTTGGGGGGGATGAAAATGTTCCACAATGGAGTTTGGCGATGGTTTTGCACAACTCTGTGATGATACAAGGACCACTGAATTGGACTCTTCGGATGGGTCAGTCAGATGTCACTGAGGCTTTTAAAAATAAGCAAGACAATGCATGTTGCTTGCCCCCCCACCCCCGGCCTCTGACACCTTGCTTGCCCCTGCTGATGGCAGGCTTTTTACCTGTCCTTTTACCACGTATACAGACCTGTCACCTGGTTTCCCATCCTTCAGCCAGCCACCTTCCCCCTGGGTACCCCTGCTTCTGCCTACCCCAGCCTGGGCTCCCCACCCAGTGTGCCCTGTTTCTCTGATCCACATCTCTGGTCTCACCAGCCACCCGGGCTGGAGCCTCCTCCCGCTGGGCCAGACAGGGAGTGTGGCTGTCCCAGGGCCCTGAGACCTCAGAGTCCCCACCAGGAGATCTATTCTGCATGGGACCAGGGCCGCCCACGCGGGCAGGCTCCCCACTTCCTGGCCATGCCAATGTCATGGTGTACTAGTCTCGAGGGCGGCCCTGGGACAGACAGTGGGGTCGAATACTGGCTCGGTTGCTTACCAGCTGTTACAGGCTAAATGGTGCTCCCCGATTGTTCATATGTTCATATATTAAAGCCCTAACCCCCAATATCTCAGAATGTGACTGCATACGGAGGTGGTAATTTGAGAGGTGATAAAGTGAGGCGAGGTCCTAAGGGTGGACCCTAGTCCAATAGCGCTGGGGTCCTTCTAAGAAGAGATTAGGACACACACACAGAAGGAGGCCACATGAAGGCATAAGGAGTCCACTGCTGTCTACAGCCATAGAGAAAGGCCTCCAAAGAAACAGCCCCGCCTACACCTTCAGCTCAGACCTGAAGCCTCCAGAACCATAAGAAAATTAATTTCTGTTGTTTAAGCCACCTGGTCCATGCTACTTTGTTACGGCAGCCCGAGCCAACTAATACACTAGTTACATGACCTTGGGTGAGACTGTCCACTTCTCCATGCCTCAGTTTCCCTATCTGTCAAAGGAAGATACTACTGGCACCTACTTCCTAAGGTTTCTGAAAATTAATGTGAGGGCCTAGATGGTGTCTAGCACACTGTAAGTGCCATGTGTCTTCCTATTATTAATATTAATATTCTTTTTATTCTACATCAAGGACACCATTCAATAAAGATTTCCAGGCCTGAGAATATCAATCGAAGGGCAGAGCTTTACTTTAACCCTTACCCTTTTAGATTCACAAAAGTATGCCAAGAGAGTACCTGAGTGGCTCAGTCGGTGAAGCCTCCAACTCATGGTTTCGGCTCAGGTCATGATCTTGGGGTTGGGAGATCAAGCCCCCCATCGGGCTCTGCACTCGGCATGGGGTCTGCTTGGGATTCTCTCTCTCTCTCTCCCTCTCCCCCAGTTCTATCTCTCTCTCTCCTCTCTCTCAAATAAATAAATAAATACATAATGTCTTAAAAAAAAAGTTTGCCAAGAAATGTACACAAAGCTGTTAGTATATTTTTACTGCCTTATTTGATAGAGGAGAAGCTGGAAACAATGTCTCACTAGTCAGATAACTTAACGGAACACCATACAATGGGCCACGATGCAGCCATTCACAAAAGAAGGTAGCGCTGAGTGTCAGGTCGTGAACATAGAGGGATAAGCAAACACACAGAAACACAGAACTGCATTGCTCAGCACCATGAGTACTGTGTGACCCTCTTAACATAAGTAAATAAATACACTATGTTATGCACATACAAAAACGTCAGTGCTATTGTGTATACTTCATTTGCCTAGAAAAAATCCATTGACAGAGCTTATACAGGACAGAAACCAGCAAAGAGAATACCAGCAAAGAGACTAACATTTTATTCTATACCTTTCTGAGATTAATGTTTTACTAAAAAAATAACATAACAGGGATTATCTGGGAAATGAATTAAAAACTTGCTTTATTTTTCCTTGTTAAAATAACAACAACAAAAGCCCTTAAAAAGACGTTCTTGTAAAACTGCCCCCCAACTCCAGATGGACTGCCCTACCCAGGCCCCAGCTCATGGGTTAGCCCATCACTGTCCCCTACCATAAAAAGGTCAGAGACCAAGATGGCAGCCCAGTTCTGCCACAGCAGGGGGTGGTTCCTGGAGCAGTCCTTAGCCAGCCTCAGTCTCCCCACCTGAAATGCCTGCCGCTGCCCCACTACATCGCAGGTCGTGGTGGCATCCAAGTCACCGTGAGAACTTGGCTGTCTGTGTTCTACATTCCTCCCGTGGGGCCAGTTCTAGAGCCTTCAAGATGCCGAGTAAAACTGCAGGGTCCAGAAGACTCCAGAGGCCATTCTGGGCTCCTTCTGCTTGTGTGACTGTCAAGTCACTTAACCTCTGGTCACTGGGGCGTCTGAGCTGTTCAGTGAGTCGTGGACTCTGGGGACTAGAGCTGGGACCGAGGCCCTGGCTCCGGGGGCTCCCAGGCTGGTACACAGAACAAATCCAGGACAGCGCGGAGCTCTGTAAGGAGTCAGAGGGAGAGGCTCCTTCCAGCTGGAGGATTGGGAAAGGTTCTGGGAAGTGGCGAAAGAGGGCAGTGTCTATGCCTAGAGAGATGTGGAAGAAGGGATTCCTGATGGAGAAAACTGTAAGAGAAGGAGCCCAGGTTGGCAGAAAGAGAGAGAAAGACCTATCTCTAGGTTCTCAGGGGACTGGGGCAGGAATCTGTCCAAACAGCAGCACCGTACCCGGCCAGGATTCCAGAACCCCCAGGCACTACCTGCCTTCAAGTCCTGGCAGGCTCCAGGCCCTTGATGCCTGTGCGTCGCTCTGTGCCCCGGCATCCACGGCTGGGGCTGGGCGCTGAGGGGCTCTCCCCAGGCCTCTGTCTCCTGATATTCGGGGACAGGCACATCTTCCCCTCAGGGACCTGTCATTCACCCAAAGGCCAGCAGACCCCTCACAAACGCATCCTTTTAGGGAAAGCATGTTGGGGGACTTATTCAAAGTCTCAGCCCACATGAGCCAAAGGCTAGTGTCCTTGAGCCGTATCCGCTACGTGAGACCCTGGTCACAGGGAGCCAGGCACGGCCTCTCCCTGGCAGGCACCACCTCAAGACCACAGGGCTCAGGAAGGGAAGAGCTGCCCAGTGTCACGTGGCTGGTCAGTAGAGGAACCAGGGCAGGATTTCAGGCCCTGTGCTCCTAACTCGGGGCTTCCCTCCACCATCGCTGTCTCACAGATGGCAGGCGAAAGCCCCTGCACAAAGTAGAGCCACAGGACTGGAGCAGGGCCCGGCAGGCCTCACAGCTGTGGGCACATTTCACTTCCAGAATCGCCACCCAGAGGGGAGAGCCCCATCCTCCCACCCACCCATCTGCCCATCCGCTGGGAGGGCCTGAGCTTGGCCGCATTCAGAGGGCTCGCCCTGTAAATCAACAGCTCCCTGAGTCTGGAGATCCAGAAAGGACCGCTCACTAAGCACTTGGTCCCAGAACTGCTTTTAGGTGTTGGGAATATAGTAGTGAGGAGGAGAAAAAGCGGCCCTTGTGGAACTTTAATTCTCTGCAGAAGGGGAGGCAATTAGAAAAGAGATTCTATGTGGTCATTTCTCTGTCCCCTATTTAAATTCAGTCCCACATGCCACTGATTTCCTGTCTCCCTCTTCTTTCTGCCCACAACCCACTGAGGACCCTTTGGAATCCAGAACGCCCTCAGGGACGGTCCCACCCCGCACTCTCTTCTCCTGTTCTCCAAGTTAGCTTTGCCTTTAACCCTGGTCTTCCTTCTCTGCCCCTGCCCTGCTCTCTGCAGGACATGCCCCTGTCTCTTCAAGCTCTCTCCCCAGAACTTTCTCTACCTCTAAGGGGTGGGGGGAGTGGAGGGGGTGGAGATGGCGGGGGCAGGCTGGAGCCAGTCGGCCTCCGGGCTCACGCCAGCCTGGGGAGTTCAGGGAGGACCTCTCGGCCTGCTGCGGCCCTGCTCACAGGCTGGGTTCTGCAGGCTGGCCCACTGGGAAGTCAGCCATGTGGGTTTCCTGTGTCCCTGGACATCCCCAGCACCCTCCTGGGCTCCAAATTATGCCAGTCACCATTTAGTGAGTGCTTTGTCCCGCCCAGGCTTGGGCTCAGCCCTTATAAGCCTCCGGACAACCAGACAGCTCCGGAGGGCAGGCACCTTCCCTGTAACTTTGTTGGGGGACTTCCCAAGGTCACAGGACAGAAGAGTAGCAAGGTCAAGTCTGGCTCTGCCTGACCCACATGCTCAGGCTGCTGCTCTGTCTCCCTGCTATCTCCTGACCTTCTCTCCCCAGCAGCTTCTTTTGTCCTCTAGCAGTGGCCAATGAAACCCACAACACGTGTCACTGGGGTGTCTCCATTTCATATAGTGAATGTCCTTCTGGACCTAGATAATGTATCTGCAGTGGTGGGATTTCAGGCGGATGGGGGCAGAGCTGAGAGTTCTCATTTGGGAATAAGGCTGTCTCAGAGGTCCCACCAGCACGCCATCCTGCAGATCCTCTCTTCTGCTCCCATAAAACCAGCCCCTCCCTGCCAAGTCAAGCAACCAGACCCCTCTGTTCCCCTGTTCACTATTTACCCAGCTTGGCTCCAGGGCAAATGTTCTAGGCCTACTAATTATCACAGGATAATTAGGGATGGGGAAATCCAGGCACAGATAAAATCAGCGCCTCCCCCCACCTACCCTCACGCTCCCCCTGGTCTCCCTTTTAAATCCTGGGCTATGCTGTGTCTCCCTGTCCTCCCCAGCCCGCAGCTCCCACTGGACCAAACCAGGCCATCTCCAAAGTGCTCAGACGAGAGCTGAGCCAGGCTCAGGCCTGCCCCGGCCTCTCGGGTCATGTTGAAACTCCCATAGAAAGCTTCCTTCCACCCACCCCGGAGGTCTGGGGCACCAAAAGGAGCCACGTCCTGGCTCTTCATCCACACAGTTCAGACCGCCTCTCCGCCTTCCCACCTCCCCACTGAGACGCCAGGAGAAGCTGGATAGGATAAGGGTCCTTGACCAGACATCCATGCTCCTAGGAATGGACCAGTTCATTTCAGGACCCCGGATTGTGGACAACATTTTTCATACATGTTTGTATCTGCATTTCTCTGAGAATACGTTCCAGCTTATGGAAGATCCTCAGAGAGCCCTGGGACCCCCAAAGGAGTAAGAACCTGTGGACAAAAGTGTCCCTGAGTGGTTGGGAGCCCCAGCCACCAGTAGCAGAACCATCTGCCCCCTCCTACCCCAGGAGGGGCCATGCACCTCAGTTTCACTCTCTGAAAAATGGGATCACAATGATCTCTCCCACCCAAGGTTGTCATGAGGATTGAAATAAAAGCGGTACACCAAGCTAAGTACCAAACCTGATTCCTGGCCCATACTCAGTACTCGGTACCTGTTGGCCAAGATTTCTCATCCCCATTGAGGAAAGGAAGCTCAGAGAGGCTGATTGACTTATCTGAGGTCATGCTTCGCCAGCCCCGCCAGCAGCCTTCCCTGGAGCAGAGGCTGGGCTGGAAGTGGGCCGAGGCCACGGGGCCAGCAGTCACCGGAAGATGGTGGGGCAGCGTGGGTTGTCAGGTCAAGGAGGGCCCGGAGGACAGAGATGACCGCTGAGCGGTTGGGACACTGGAGGAAAGGCTCAGGCCTTGCTTGGCATTTGAGCTTAGCAGAGCCAAGTTCCACTCCGGCCCCGTTCATGGGCTGGGCAATCTCCCGGTCCCCTCGGGAGTCCTGTTTCTTGCCTCTAAGTTTGAGGTGGCTACAGAACCGATCAGGGGCCTTCTAGCCCACATCAAGGGAACAGACTGATGTGTCTCAAAATCTCAGGCTGCGTCCAGAACTTGAAACAGGCTGCCGTGGGGATGCTGGAAACAGTGGGGCCAGAGGAGCCCCAGAAGCTGGAAGCCGTCAGGCCCAGAGGCGTCAAGCACCAGCATTAGAACTTCAGAGGAGTCCCAGACCCAGTGACCCTGTGACGCCCCCTGAGCAAACTGGAGGCCAGTCGGGCACTGCTGGGGTCTGAACGGCCAGTTTCAAATGAGGCTGAGAGTTGCAAAGCCTTGGTTTCCCCCCCGGATCACTGCAGCCTGGCCCTTCCAACTGGAACTTTAAAATCCCTGGGGGGGGCGGGGGGAGAACACCACTTGATCACACAACCAGGACCACCGTGGTGGGCAGCCACGGCCTGTGGAGCTCACCCAGCTGCACACATCTGGTAGGCAGCCATGGCAACCCAGAGTCACTGCAGAGAGCACTGGAAAAGCAGGGCTTGCCTCTCTGGGGTGGCAGTGTGGCTCAAGGCCGGGGAGGCCTGTGCAGAGCACTAAAGTTAAGCAGGGGCTGGGACCCCTCCAGAGGTCTCTGGTAAGGCAGGCTGCTTCAGGGAGGGAGGAGGGAGTGGAAGGAAAGGAGGAAAGTAAAGGAGGGAGGAAGGGGGAGGGAGGGAAAGAGAGAGGAAAGGGAGTGAGGAAAGAGGTAGGAAAAGAGGAAGATAAGCAGATAAGCGGGGAGAGAAGGAGGGGAAAGAAGGGGAGGGAGGGGGAGAGAAGAAAAGGGAGGAGGAAGGAGGGAAGGAAAGGGAGAGGGGAGAGGAGAGAGGAGAGGAGGAGGAAGGAAGGAGAGGAGGAAAACAGGAGGGAGGGGAGGAAGGGGTGGAGAGAGGAGAAGGGATAGGGAAGGCGGGAGGGAGGGGGGAACATAGGGGAGGAGGGGAGAAGCCTTTTAAGCCTCCCATCCCTCCCTCTTCCCGGCAAAATATTCTTTCTCTAGAAAATAATAATAATAATCCCCCCTTCACCCTTCTCCTTTCTGAACAAGAGCTTTGTACCACTAGACGCCTGATCCGAAAATAACTATTTTGCCCTTAGACAGAGTCGCTTTTTAACAGGAGAAGCTGAGACATTTTGAAAGCCACCCCTGAGGCGAGGAGGCTATGCAGAAGGCACTAATTGTCAGCGCTCCCCAAGGGCAGCCCTGTGTTCCCAGGGAGGGCCCGGGAAGCCAGGCTGTCAGTGCTTGGGTCCTGGGGGAGCCCCTCCCCCCACCACAGCCAGCCAGGCCAGCTTCCGCCCGGCGCAGAGGGGATACAACACAGGAACACAGATGATCTTACATAACCGAAGCGGGACTGAACATTTTCAGCAAATTACCTCTGTTATGAGCTCTGCCATAAAATCGCCTCACAAGTGAATTTAGTTTTTCTTCCCTCCGTGCCCAATCAATTAGCACATGAGTAATACTAAGCCCATTAGGACAAACCGATGCCCGGGGAATTATGTCATCCGCTATAGAAATGATTGCTTAATATGCCAGTTGGCTCCGAGGAGCCCTTAGCCACACACAATCTTGCCATAATCAATAGCAACCGTCAAAGGAAGCTGTTTCTCCCACCAGAACGCTGCCGGGCGGCGCGGGGGCCGGGCCCCGGGCAGGTCGCAGAGCTGAGTGGGCCCCCAGACTGGTGTGACCCCCTCCCCCCCCAATTCAAAGCCCACAGGAGCAGCCCAGTGGTGACAAAGAGAAATGGAAACTCGCAGAAAGACAGGAAGGGCGCCGGGGCTGCCCTGGAATTGGAATCCAAGCGGGAAAGGGAAGGGGTCTAGACTTCTCTCCTCCTCCGTATTTCCTAGCAACTGCAGAATGGGCTCTCCCAGGGAACGGCAGAGGCTCGCATAAGGCTCGAACTCTTATGGAACTGAGCGTGTGGGGCGCGAACGTGTGTGTGCACGTGGGCACGTTGTCACTCACGGGCCGTGTGCATATATTTACAAGTACGCGTGCCTGTCGGGTGGAGCACACAGCCAGGCGGGCACGCTGGCAGACACGCACAGGCACCTGAGTGTCTCTCTGAAGGCAGGTGCGTCCCGTGCTCCCGTCACCCCCAGGAGGCAGCAGCCCCACACAGCAGACGGCCTGCCGCATTGCTTTGTCCTGTTAGAACCCTGGGCGGAGGGACCCAAAGGGGAAAGCTGAGAGCAACCTCCCCTCCAGGACCGGGAAGCGGGGAGCACCAGTCGTGGTGCTAACCCACCTGAGAGGCACCTGGAAGGGCATATCCCCTGGCCTCTCTGGGCTGGGGTTGCCTCCTTGGTACTATGAGATGTCAGCATGCCCCCAGAGGGCTGCAGGGCGAGTTAGAGCACAGAAAGTACGCCGCAGCATGCCTGACGGAAGACGTGGCCACCAAATCAAGGCTGTTGTTCCTAACCCCGAGCTCCTGGCATCTGCTTGGGCTCGGAGAACCAGGTCTTTGTCCCCTCCCCTCTCCAGGTCCGTCTCAGGAGCCACTCCATTTCCCTCCCAGCTTTTCAGGGATTTGGCTATCCCCCAGAACTGGCAGATCCCAAGGGGACGGAGAATTTGCAGCCTCAGCCTAGGGTCTTCTTCCCTGGAATGACCCCTCTGCCCTGGACTAGTCGTGGCCAGGGGCTCTGTTATCAGGCCCCACCGTCTGCTGTACTGCTTTTTACCTGAGAGGCTCCAGGGCCTGAGGCTGGAGGATGGGGCTCAGGTCTGCATGGGGTCCAGCCTCTCAGACCCAGGAATTCTCTGGTGCAACCCTTTCCTCCTTTACACATAAGGAGGTGGAGGTTTCCGAGGCCGGCCAGCCAGTTAGAGCTAGGGCCCAGGGATGGGGGTCTCCCAGGGGATTTTGTCTCCAGGACAATGGGTGTGGGAGAACAAGCACACTGGGAGGGAAAACAGACCTGGGGCAGAGAGCCCCTCTGAGGAGGGGCCGATGAATGAATCCCTGGGTGTTGCAGAGGAGGAGCAGGGAACTGGGTGCACAATTGCTCAGTCACCTGAAATGCTGCATTTTGGGGAGCTCATGGCTAGCCTCTTCTCCTCCCCGGCCTCAGTTTACCTATCCATAAAATGGAAGACTAGACTTTGTGAGCCCACAGCCCTCCCAGCTCTGATGTTCTGGGATTGGACTCTGGGGCCCCGAGGGCATGACTGATGTGAATTATCATCTTTGGGGGCAGCTGGAGATGGTGAGGACAAAGTGGAGAGATTCTGGGGAGGTGTGGCTGTGTCCCTAAGGCCAGGAGGCAATCCTTGAGCCCCTCCTCTATCCCCACCCCTACCACGAGTGAGCGGGGCAAAGCTTCTCTTTTTCCTAATCACACGCAGTGACTCCAGACAGGCACCCTGGTGGAGACGTGGCACGTGCTTCTGGATCTTTCACTCACTGTTCAACCTCGGGTGGTTCCATGGTTTTTCTTTTTTCTTTTTCACTGGTTTTTGTTTTTGTTTTTTAAGATTTATTTATTTGAGAGAGAGCGAGAGAGAGAGAACAAGCAGGAAGGGAGGCAGAGGGAGAGCAAGAAAGAGAGAAGCAGACTTCCCACTGAGCATGAAGCCCGACCTCAGGCTCCATCTCACGATCCTGAGATCGTGACCTGAGCTGAAATCAAGAGTCAGGCGTTTAATGGACTGAGCCACCCAGGCCCCCCAGCTCCCCCACCGGTCGTCTTTCTGAGGCTCAGTCTTCTCACCCGGCAAGTGGCATTAAGGTGAGAGTCTCCGCCACCTCCCCCCAGGTGTTTAGGAGGAGTCGGTGAGTGTTCAGTGAGGACCTTCTAAGTGTCGGGCGGCACAGCAAACTAACAAAACAGACACACACCCCTGCCCTCCCGAAGGTCCCCAGGGCTTCGTAGGCTGTGAAGTCTGGGAGGTGAGAGAGGGTGGGGGGTGCCAGCATGAAGGGGACAGAGGGCACATTGGCTATGGTCACTGTGGATTGGGGCCATGGCTCAGGACAGGGAGGCCCTCACCCCACGCACCCCTCTCACCACAGAGCCAGGCTAACACGAGTCTCCCCACCCACCCCCCTGCCGATGGAAGACGTGGCTTCTCCCTGGGAGCTCTCTCTAACCCACGGCCTCACCGCCATGGGTAGCACCGAGCGCACGCCAGACTTCACTGAGAGGTATTTTCGGCAGGTAGAGCATTCGTTAGCCTTGAAGACAGGAGTGCTGAATTCTAGTGCCAGCCCTGCTATCAGCCGCCACGAAGTCACTACATTCCTGGGGCCTCAGCTTCCTCATCTCTAAAATGGGCCTAATATCCCCCACTACATCACAGAGTTCTTGTGAGGGAAGCATCAGGCAACTCGGAAGAGCAGAAAGGCCCAGAACTTGGAAGGAAACAGCCTTGAGTTCTAAGGCCCGCTCAGCAGCTTCTGTGAACAAGCCTTTCCCTGGCCTGCTTGCTCATCTGGGAAGGAAACCCTGGCCTGGGGCTGAGGGACACATTAAGCAAGCCAGGTGGGTGCTTGCTGGTTCCTGAGGCCCTAGGAAAGATACAGCCTGGTTGGATGTGGCAGGGCACTGTGCCCTTCCATGGTCCCCTTGCACACGGAGTAGGCTGACCTTTGTCTTCCGAGTGTGACTTCTGCGACCTTCGCCTTGCTCCCTTGGGTCACTCGCAGTGGGGGAAGCCAGTGCCGTGCCAGGAGAGGTCCAGGTGGCAGGAAACAGAGGCCTCCTGCCCATAGCCAGCCACCTGGGGAGCAAACCCTCGACTGGGGAGCAAACGCACATCGTCACTGCCTCCTCGGCTAGGCCAGCCCTGCCTGCCATGCAGTCACACTCACACCCAGCCCCCTCTGTAGTTTCAACACCTACTGCTGTACCGTGTTGCACGCCCTGCACACATCCCACACAGCACTCCCCACAGATGTCTGTCCCCGGCTGCTCGTGCACCCCCTCTGCCAGCTCCCCCGGGGTCCAGAAGCGCTGACCGCAGGAACGCTGGGAGATGCTGAGCGTGCCCTGGGGAGTCATGCTGCTGCGTCTGGGGGACTCACTCACACTGTCGCAGACCGTGAAGGCAGACGTGGCCTCTACCTCTTTTACCCAGCTTAGGAGAGCCAGGAAGGGCACTAAGGGGCCGCATGGGGCCAGAGAGCGGCCAAGGGCAGCATCAGGAGCTCCTCTGTGCGCAGGGCCCCAGGGATGGCTCGTAGGAGCCATCGTTCCTTTCCAAGGCTGCGAGGTGATGGACGAGTAGTGATCCAGAAAATCAGACCACATGGTCTGCTCAGAAGTGAAGGCTTTTTGGAAAAAGAAGGAGCGGATGCCTGTCACGGGTCTGAGAAGCTGAGCCTGGGCCCTGCCACCGAGGGGACAGCAAGCTAGCATGCTGGCCCGCCTTCAAGGGGTGCTGTCTGATGTCAGGCCTTGGTGTGCCGTCCCCTCTCCTGGTGCTTAGATTTGCAAAAGCCCAGAGTCTTACAGGAAGTGTTACCCTGCCGCATTTTTAAGAAAAGGAGAAAGTGGGCTCCTTGGCTCTCCCAAAGGGGCGGGCTGCTCTCTGGTTTTCACAGGTAATGGGGCAGGAAATTACCCATGGCCAATGAGCAGGACCTGTTACCTTTGGGTGGAAACTGGTAATGAGGACTTAAATCCAGACACTCCACTGGATCGCGTGAGGGATGCAGCTTGCAGAAGTGATTAGGAAGGTTTTAATATCCACCGATCGCATGGATACCTGTCTCCTGCAGCGACCTCAGACTCATTAACCTAGCGGTCCCCATTCTGACCATCAGTCTCTCGTGCTGGAGTGGCCTCCATCCCGGACCTCTCACGGGCCCTCCCAGGACCCGGAGATCTGAAATAATTAAAATTTGATGTGGTGTGGTGCAACCAGCTTCCCTTAGGTGAAGCTCAGATAATCCATCAGCCCTTGCCTGAGCAAACAGCTGTCGCCTTCCTGCCCCTCATGGGAAACTGAGGGCAGGGGCAAAGCCCGTGGGGCAGGATTCCACTTCCTTCTCTCTCCCTGGAAACGAGGTGCTACCATAAGGCTGCGCAGCCCTGGGGAAGGAGCACCAGAGCAGAGACCTTGTTACCAGGTCCCACCCCCTCCCAGACCCTACACGCAGGGGCGGGAAAACCCGCCTGGCCCCGCTCCCTTCTGATCGATCCTCTGTCATTTGACGGCCCCTAGAACCTGCCTTAGGTCCCAGAGTCAGCTCCTCGCATCCCCCCCACCCAAAATTCACCCTTTCCTCCCCAGCCACCATTTTTCTTTCTATACTCACTTTGATGCTTTCTTTCCCTTTACAGTTCCTTAGCAAACCCCATCATCCATCCCTACACCTTGGTCTGTGCCTGGGTTCTATCAGCCTCCTCTTAGACTTCCTGCCTCAAGCCTCTTCATTCCAGTAAATCTGCCCTTGGATGTGACGCTTAACACACCATCCTTCTGTCTAAAACCAGCAGGGGCCCTGTGGAGCATGCCGTCCTCCATTATCCCCCAAAGTGGCCTTCTGTCCCTCTGTCCGTCCATCCGGACCTGCCCCTGAGTCCCAGTGGCCACTCCTCCTTCCCCAGCAGCCTCTCCAGGTGTTCTCGGTCGCTCTCTCTCACTTGGCTGCCCAGCTCCCTACCCTTCCCCAGCCTTCTGTGCCACCCCCACCTGTCTTGGCATCTCCCTAGTCTCCTCAACACCTGGGGGCTCCTGCAGCCCTGACTTCGTGTTCCTGGAAGCTTCTTACAAACTCCTACCCTCTGGGGGGTCATTGCCGATCTTACTTTAATGCCTCCATTTGAACTTTTCATTTCTGCGGATGGACGAGATCTTTGACAATCCTGTCCCCCATCACCCCGGCAGGGCCTAGACTGTGTCTCATTCGGCGCAAATGCACAGCTAACGTTACTTTTTGGTTAATGACTTCAGGATACGTGCTCAAGGAATATTCCGCTAAACTAGTATTCACAGAATTTAGAGCTCAAAGGGACCCAGGAGCCCCCTGTCTGGATGAAGAGCCAAGCCATGTCCCTTCCCCCACTGCCATAGGGAGCAGGGGGGAGTGTTTAGAGTGTAAGGGCAACATCCAGGTTTTTCCTGGATCTCAAAAAAATAAAAATAAAAAAGCATCGGCTGGGTATCAGGAGAGGAGGGTTTGGATTGAGGCTTTACCACATATTTGCTCGAGTGACTTTGGGCCAGTCATTTGATGTCTCTGGGCCTCAGTGAGGAAGCTGGGCGAAATGTAGTACAAAGTGTGCATTTTTGTAGTATATGTAAATACACACATTCATACACATGTACACACATGTGCAGGCACATAGAGCTCATTTGCTTTGCCCACAGAGCTTTGAAGGAGTCGTTGGCTTTCAGGCTGAGTAATGAAAGAAGAATGTCCTCTGTAAGCCACCTGAATCCCAGCCACTCAGAAGTGGTGCCCATCCCATCGGCAGCCAGCTGCCCTTGCCATCCCTCATGGTCCCTGAGCCAGATAGGTCAGCCCACTCAGATGCCAGGCTGGGAACCTTGGTAAACCCAGGCTGTTGCACACCTTCCCCGAAATCTGTCAGGGAAAGGTCCTCATGGGTCCGTCTGGTCTCCCTTCCAGATAGGACCCTTGCAGAATGACCCCAGGCTGAGAACCTGGAGGCTTTGCCATCTTTTGAAGAGGGGGCAACCCATTGATGGTCCCTGCAGCCAGAGAGAGGGCGACAGTCACCTGGCCCCTCCCTTGGCAGCGGCCTTGATCCTCATCACTGTGGGAAGCCACCAAGTCCAGGGTTTTCAGGCCGGGACCCCTCATGGAGACCCAATAGCTTTGCAATCTAAGGGTATGTATTGTCCCAAACCAATCCCAGAGGGCTGTAAGGTGGGTGTGGGTATGCAAGATAAAGAGGGGCCAAGGTTCCTAATGAACGTGCGGTAGGAGGAAGTTCTGGGAGACTGAGGCCCAGACGCCAGCCCCTCACCTGGTGGCTCTTCAAAAGCATTCCTGGGCCTGGCTGCCTGACCCACAGGACACAAGAGGTCTTTCTTCCCTGTTCTTTATTTTAATGGAAATGGCCACCCATGATTAATGCATGGAGCACTGTTGGGGAGGAAGCCACTGGATACTTTCTGAAATAGCACCCAACTTCCAGAAACACGAAAGGCCATTAATTATTGATGCTCAGGTGGGAGATTTGCATCTGTGGACAGAGCAGATCTGAGATGCTTTTCTCTGTAAAGCTGACATAACCCACTGGGAAGGAAGGGGCCTCTTGGTGGGGCGCCGGGCCATGTGCAGACCAGCCATGCAGCCAAGGACCCCGGCCCCCCACCCCGAGCCCGCCTGCTGAGCGCAGGGGTAGATACCCCAGAGCCAAATTACCTTTATATTATTATCATTATTGTCTATTAAAAAGAGCCCCCCACCAAGGAATCCCTCCTTGCAAACTGGGGCGCCTCATTAAATCCCATTGTAAGCAAGACCAGGTCTTGGAGATCAAGAAAAACCCAGTGCTGAGAAGGCAACAGACAACACCTCGTCCTTATTTCTGACACAGCTCCTTGTAGGTATATGAGAAGCCGGCCATAATTTGCTTATAAATAATTGACTTCTCCTAGATTAAAATCTCTGGAGGGGCTCTCAGTTTATCCACAACAAGGCGCTCTGCCTACGGTGCAAATTAGGCCCTTTCAGACCTGTCTTATCTCAACCCCCAACGTTATGAAGAGTGATTTTTTTTCCTTCATCCCCTGTAATAACCTTCAACTAACCTTTAAACCGGAGTGAATAATTTAAATCTTATTTTCATATCAATGGAAGAGTCAAGCCAAGCAATTATCTTTTATCTGTATACTCTGTCGTCAGAGCGGCAGGCATAATCAAGTTTTCCCAAGCGAGCCAGATGAGAGAGGAAGAGTGGAGAAGGAGAGATGGTATCTGAAGACATTAACGCAACAATGAATTATTCAATAATGAGTACAAGATCTGTCATAACACACGCATGCACACACACACACACACACACACACACACTCAGCTTTATGGCTGCCCGTTGTTCCAGGCAAGCCAAGGCTGGCAGGCTAGGGGAGGGGTGCCAGGAAGGGGGTCTGGGCTAAGCATGACAAATCGGCAGCTCATCTGCTCAATTAGGACAGAGAGCAGGTGTGCGGGGCGCATTTGTGGCCCAGGACGGCACTGTTGTGGGCCAAACAACAGGCTGAGGGAAAACACCTAATTTGTGAGACAGTGATGTAGAGCCGCTCTGGCTAGGGTTTGGCTAAAGGAAAGGGGGTGGGCAAGAAGAGAAATTTCAGGGAGGGGGGTGTGGAAGAGAGAAGGGGGGATAAAAAAAATAAATAAATAAAGCAGAGAAAAAGGTTGAAATTCCCCATGGTGCTCATTAAAATTCTACCGCACGCATTTCTTCCCCGGGTCCCCCTGGACTGCCCGTGATCATTTTTATTAATTCATAAAATATCGCATCAGTGATTGAAGCTGATGATTAGTGGGGCCGACAAACACAAGAGCTGGTGAAATATTGCAGCAGCTCCTATCGGGTCCCTCCGAGCAGATACAGACGTCACATGAAAATTCATCCTCCAACTCGGCCTCGGGCAGGGAGTTGGGCTGGGGCGGGGGGCCGGGAGCAGGCGAAGGGTCTGGTGCTTCTGCCCCCTCCCGCTCCTGCCGCCCCAGCTGTCTCCCTTGTTGAGACCCCCATAGGCACCCGCAGCAGACATCACCCATCCCCATCTCTTGGTTGATGGAAATGCCTGCTGGAGACTGAATGTCCTTTAACCTCCCAAGTGAAATGGACTGTCAGCGCTCTCGAGCGGCCGCTTGGAGGTCTCCCCGGGAAGCGCAGCTCCTGGCCTGGCAGGTGTGACGGAGCTGTGTGTGATGCCACCATCCCTCCCTAGAGCCAGGAGTTCCCACGCACCCCCACGGCTCTCTGCAAAATGTCCACGGCCCCGCCCCCTGCCCACAGCTTCCGTTAGGTGGACGCCACGCCCATTTTACAGGTGAGGAAGCCTGAGGCTGGCCAAGTACAAAAGTAAGAATGATGTCTCAAGGGTAGTGGGGGCAGAGGTCCCGGCTGGAGGGAAAGCAAAGTCAAACTTGTGTTGGGTTAGAATGATGGTCCTCTCGGGCTTCTCCTGCAACTTTCTCCTAGTTCTCGATGATGGCATTTCCTCTTTTACTGATTGTTCTCGTCTTCATTTCTTTCCATATTTTAAGACATGTCATATACTTTGTGATGTTAGGTGGGACCAAAGACTAGTTCAGTTTTTTCTCAACATGGGCGTCACTGTAGGGGCTTACTAAATTAGAATCCCAAAAAGGGAGGGAAACTCAGGAATCTGCATTTAACCAGCTTGCTAGATGCTTCTCAGGCACTCGACACTGAGGATCATCAACCCAGAGAGATCGGAGCCTACAGTGCCAGCTGCACAACCAGAAGAAATTTTGAACAAAAATAACTCCCTAGGCCATACCTCAAGGATTCAGATCCAACTGGTCTGGGGTGACACAGAAACATTGGTGTTTGTTAAAGATTTCCAGGTCTTTCCAGTCAGCAGCCAGGATTGGGAAATACTCAGAATGACAATACTAGAGGAATGTCCCCGATCCTACCCTCCATTGCCAGTTGCTAAATATGATCCCACTGACCCACCTCCATCTATGCGGTGCAAAAGCAGGAAAAACATAAAAGATGTAGAACGAGTTACTTTAAAAAAATATTCACAATCATAATCATGTTTATTTTAGACCTTGGACACAGAGTCTAGGCTAACTTTTATACACAGACTCAATATTTCAGTTTATACTTTGAAAACAGCAATGCTCTCTGTAATGCGGGAATGAAGATACTCTAAGTTCTTATTGCTCCACTTAAAATCCCTTCTCCTGGGGCACCTGTGTGGCTCACTGGGTTAATCCACTGCCTTCAGCTCAGGTCATGATCTCAGAGTCCTGGGATCAAGCCCCGCATCAGGCTCTCTGCTCAGCAGGGAGCCTGTTTCCCTTCCTCTCTCTCTGCCTGCCTCTCTGCCTACTTGTGATCTTTCTCTCTGTCAAATAAATAAGTAAAATCTTAAAAAAAAAAAAAAAATCCCTTCTCCTCCCGGTAGCTAGTGTAGTCGCCCAGCTTGCATTTAATGTGTTTAGATAGCTTCTCCTGGGATCGTTTTAGGGTTCTGAGCTCCCAAACAGAGAGGAGGTATACAAAGGCAGTTTTCATCTTTTGAGCCTGATTTCAAAGTGAGGCCTTGTTTCTCTTGAGCTAGTATTTACATTCTAGACTTGTTGACAATATAAGTTATAAAACTAGTGGGGTTACCTTCTTTGGTTTAGCCGCTGGGAAACTCAGGCCAAATTTGCTCCTTCTATCCGGTGAGGTTATGATGTAGGCTGTGTCTACCGACCTTCATCTCCCTTTCCTGCATCAGGGTGTGAGTAATAAATGCAGACAAAGGAAAATAAAGTAAGTAGGGGCTCGTTAGGGTACTTAATGGACAACCGTCTATCATCTCTGTCATTATCACCAGTAAGTCACGGACTCAAATGCCTGGATGGGTGAGGCAGGGAATGGAAATGAGTGAAGTCAGCCCTGGAGGGCCCTAGTGGGGGGCTGCAAAGACTATGGAAAACTGGGGGGGCACACGCCCCCTTTAAGGCTCAGAAATTTGAAAAAACAATAAACTCACCACTGTGTTGGTCAGTCAAAACAATCTGCAGGCCACATCGGGTCCACTGACAGCCAGTCTGCCCAGTCCACCAGGGGCATGCCCAGGACCAAGGCTTCTAGGACACAGACATAAGGGATAAGGTTTTCACACCAGTAGCCAAGTCCCCATGCCTTATTTTTCCACTTTAGAATTACTACTGCAGCCTGAATGGGGGGCGAGACATTCAGTTCCTGACTGTAGGGAAATCAGTGTTCAGGAACTCTTGCAAATGAGCTATGGAATGAGGTTCATGGTTTCTGCTCCCAGAAGTCGACTCTGGAGTGTTGGGAGTTACTGCAAAAGCAAAGCATGCTCACTGTAGACCAAACAGAACTATGGAAATACACCAAAAAGGAAACAAAAATATGTACAGGCAAAACACATAAAGATGAGCTAATGGCTTAACATCTCAGTACACATATTGCGGCGTGTGTGTGTGTGTGTGTGTGCTTGTGTGAGCGTAGGGCACAAATGTGCTTTTGTTTCCAACTTACATTCCTTCGGGAACATTCTTCTCCCAGGGAAAAATTTACTATTTTTCTAATTTATTTCCTTAGTCTCCAGAGGAACATGGTATGGGAATCACAAAATCTCTTTTCAACCTTCTTAATCGAGGGGAAAAAAATAACAAAATAGAAAAAAATTTTTCAAAAAAAAAAACTTTACAAAATATTAGAAGGAAATCTTCCAGAAATTAAAAATTATGAGTCTAAACTAAATGGGAAAAATGAAGAACAAATTACACCACGACACATCTCGGTGAAATTACTGAACCATTAAGAAGAACACAAAAATCGTTATGGTATTCTGGCTGAAAATATAAATCACTTTTAAGAAATAAAAGCAGGATGATTTCAAAATACTTCACAGAGACATTTTATGCCAGAAAACACTATAAAAAAATATCTACAGGGTTTGGGAATGGGGAAAGTAATCAACAAATTTTATACCCAGTAAAATTTGTATTATATGTAAAAACAAACAAACAAAAAAAAGGCACACCCAAACTGAATGTCAACACACAAGGGATCAGAGACCTAAACATATGAGTGAAAACTACAAAAGTTCTAGAAGAAAATACCTGAGAAACTCTTTGCAACTTTGCAAAGTTTTTTTTTACATAAGAGAGAGCAGATAAAACACAAACCATAAAGGAAAAAGTTAAGTAGACTTGACCAAAATTTAAAACTTCTGCTTTCAGAAAACCATCATTAAAAAAACAAAAACAAAAAGGGCAGCCTCAAATGGGAGAAAATATTCACAACATGAATATATGACAAGGAATTTGCATCAGGAATATAAGATCATTTATGGCTCAATCACAAAAGAAAACTGAATTCTTTCTTTATTGTTTTTCCTGAGGGAGAGGGAGAATCTTAGCAGGGCTCCACACCCAGCAGGGAGCCCAGCGCGGGGTTTGATCTCACAACCCCACGACCATGACCTGAGCCGAAATCAAGAGACGATGCTTAACTGACTGAGGCACTCAGGTGCCCCAAGAAAACTGAACTTAAAATGAACAAAACTTTTAAAAAGACTCTTTACCAAAGAAGATGTATGAAAGCTCACTAAGCCTGTGAGAAAAATCCGCAGCCTCATTCATTATGGCAAATGCAGAAGATAACCACAAGAGATGGCATTCTATAGCCGCAGAATATCCAAGATAAAAAAGGACTGACAACACCAAGTGTTGGCAAGGACAGGGGCCCAGTAAAATTCTCGAGCAATGTGAGACCACTTTGGAGACCGCTTTGGCAAGTTTCTTACAAAGCTAAGCATACATCTACCCTATGATCTAGCCATTCTGCCACGAGGTATTTACCTGAGAGAAATAAAAATAATAGCTTTATCTGTAATCCAACCATCCATGAACAGGTGAGTAATGAAACAGTTGTGATATTTCCATGGAGTGGGACACAACCTAGCAATAAAAAGGAATGAACACAATCATGTGGGTGAATCAGACTTTATGCCAAGCGAAAGAAGTCAGATACAAAAGAATACAGACTTATTATTCCTTACATACAAAGTTTTAGAACAAACTAAGCCAATCACTGCGATGGAAACCACATTAGTGGTTTCTTGGAGTCAGGAGTGGGGAGACATGGACAGTAAAGGGGTACAGAGAAGCGCTGGGGATGATGGAAATGTTTTGTATCCTGGTGTGGAGACGATGGTGATAGGAGGTATATACATTTGTCAGGCCAACAGCTTGACTGGTCTCTACTTAAAATACAATGTGCAAGTTTCAGTTTATGGAAAGTGTACCTCAATAAAGGCATGCTTTTTTCTTAAATAAAAAGATCTCCTCCCTGATTTGAGGAAGTTGAGAGGCAACGTGGGGGGTTTGGGGGGTAGGAAAAGAATAAATGAAACAAGATGGGATCGGGAGGGAGACAAACCACAAGAGACTCTTAATCTCACAAAACAAACTGAGGGTTGTGGGGGGGGGTTGGGGGGGTAGGGAAAGGGAGGTGGGGTTATGGACATTGGGGAGGGTATTTGCTATGGTGAGTGCTGTGAAGTGTGTAAACCTGGCGATTCACAGACCTCTACCCCTGGGCCTAATAATACACTGTATGTTAATAAAAAATAAAAAAAAAATTTAAAAATCTCTTACAAATCAATAATTTTTTAAAAAAACCATCACCCAATAGATCCCTGGGCAATGAACAACCAAATGAAAACAAGTCAACAAAGCACAAATTAACATGAAAAGATGTTCAACCTCACTTATAAATAAAAATACATAAAATAACCATGA
Source organism: Mellivora capensis (assembly GCA_004024625.1). NCBI lineage: Eukaryota > Metazoa > Chordata > Mammalia > Carnivora > Mustelidae > Mellivora > Mellivora capensis. Next base: position 26,768 of record PISX010007822.1, read on the forward strand.
GTTGGGGCACCTGGGTGGCTAAGTAGGTTAAGCACTTGCCTTTGGCTCAGGTCATGATCCCAGAGTCCTGGGATCGAGTCCCACATCAAGCTCCCTGTTCAGCAGGGAACATGCTTCTCCCTCTCCCTCTGCCCCTTCCCCCTGCTCATGTGCTCTCTCTCGCTCTCTCTCTTTCTCTCCCTCTCTCAAATAAATAAATAAAATCTTAAAAAAAAAACAAAACAAAACAGTGAGTCATTGCTTACCCATTAGGTTTATAAATATTAACCAGATTTATAACACACAGGGTTTTCTGGGATATGAGGAAACAGGAACTCATACACCTCATCATTTTATAATGAATGTGATTTATTTTTATAATGAAACTTTTCAAAAACAAAACCAGCTCATCCCACTCCTTTGTCCCAAACCACTTTATGACTAATCATTGCTTACGAAAGTACACAGTCCATAACGGGGCAGTCAAACCCTCTGTTCCTGGTACAATTTCCCAGCATCAACAGTATCTATTAACGTGCACATTCTCTCATTTAATCTCCACAACAGTCTTATGAGGTTGGGTCTTGCTGGTCCACTCATCCACTCCCAGGACCTAGCATGGTCTGGCACATGGGACGTGTTAAAAAAAATATATTAATAGAAAATTGCCTGGGCACCCCCACTACTTTCCTCTACCCCGCACTAAGTCCCAGTCTGTCTTACCTTTATGATGGATGTGCTTATTCAGTGCCCAGAGCTTTCAGATAAAAGGTGGGAAGCAAGACCAGGTGAATGAGAGATGGTCCTCGCCTTGCAACTGTGGAAGGCGAAGAGCTCAGCTATGAACTCACAGTCAGGCCATAGTAGAGCAGGCATCTGCTGGATGGGCAGGATGCCAAGGCTAGCACCTAGGACAAGTGGGACAGAACCTCTAAGTTTGTCTGGATTTCCTCCTTCTTCCTTGATTTCCTCTCATCACTGAAGAGCCTCTCCTTGTTCCCGTCATCATCAGGACTTCTGCGTGCTGACCCAGGCATCCCCTTGCTCCTCCTCTCCTTAAATACAAAGAGCCACCAGAACCTCATTTGTCTCTTCTCCAAAGCCAGGAACCAAATCTGGCCCTTAGGAGAACAGTGGTTAACCAAGGCCCATTTTTAACTGGAGGAATGAGCCTGGTGATAGCAGCGGGAGGTGGGACGATCATCTAGGGAGAACCTCCTTTCTCCTTTATCCCCGTGGGCTCGAGGTATATCCAGCCACGTCATGGGCACCACAACTGAGTCAGCCGAGCTGCTTGACAAGACGGTTGTCCCCACCTCCTGGGCTGCTCCTTGAGCCCAAGGTGTGATGGAAGAGGGCAAACCCGTCAAACAGTGGAAGCCCCGTCCTCAGTCGAAAGGCTGTGAGGTAAGTGGGCAGCTCTACTAAGCACGGCACAGCGGCAATGCCCACAGCCCATGACAGACGGAAAGTCCCCAGTTAGGAAAGAGCCAGCTTCTCCTAGACTCTTCCGAACCTGCTTGGGCATCTCTTTGGGGAATGCAAAGAAAGCTGACTAAAGTGAGGAAGGAAGGTTTCAAGAGGAGGCCAGAGTGAATAAGTAGCTTTAGGAACCAATGGTTTATGGACACTGACATCTGGAAACTCAGGGGAAAGACTTTTTTTTTTTCCATGAATACGTTTCTTTCAAATGCCATCCAGGAGTTAATTGAAGGAAGTGATTCCTTCCAAAGCATGCGCAGGGAGATCCGGAGTCTGGTGTGCTGAGCTCCAGTTAAAGAGAAAGCTCCAACTAGAAGTTCGACAGAGAGACTCAAGATGCAGGAGGAGGAACGAGGCCCTTGTGCCAGTGGCTGGTCTTGACATGTGGCAGGAGACAACCAGCACAGCCCAAGCCTTCCAGGGGATTCTGGAACAGGCAGAAGGACACACGGGCAGCCAGCGCCTCCTCTTTCTGAATCTGTTCCCTCTGACAGCCCACTTCTCCTCCACGAGACCTCTGCACACCGGGGATGTGCCCCCAAAAGAGCTCCCTGCATGAGACATCTGGTCACCACGCAACAGCTGCCCTCCATGCCCACCCTCACCAGGCGCCGGACCAGGCAGCCGCTGACACTTGTTTTGTCATTTTGTGTTCACAAAATCTGGTGGCATGAGGACCATTACCACCCTTGTTGGTAAGATGAGAAACAGGGAATATTACAAAATTTAAGGAATTTTAGGAAATATTAAGGAACTTTTCCAAGGTCACATGTCCTGTGACCCAGAGATGCTCATGACATTGGGTACTATGTTTTTTCAAGGATCGTGTCAGAGAGGACCATGGGTGAGGAGCTGGAGGTCCCATGAGGTCCATTCCCTCCAAGGGCACAAATGGTCAGGATAACAACCCAGCTATGCTCCAGCCAGGTGGGAAGGGCGTACAATCAATGTGCTTAGAAAGTGTGAAATGATGGTACTTAATTAGGTTGGCAACAAGAGCACAGAGCAGTACTGTTTTTATTTTCCTTTCAGCTTCTTTAAGAAAAAAAAAAATTGTATTTATTTATTTGAGAGAGAGTATACAAGCAGAGGGAGAGGCAGAGGGAGAAGCAGACTCACTGCGGAGCAGAGAGCCCGATGCGGGGCTCGATCCCAGGACCCTGAGATCATGGCCTGAGCTGAAGGCAGATGCTTAACCGATTAAGCCACCCAGGTGCCCCCATATTCCTCTCAGCTTCTTATCAGAAGGGACCAAAAGCTCCGAACATTATGAGCTGGGGTAGGGAGTTCTTTACCAAAAAGATTTTGGAAGCAGTGAGTTCCAGTCCCAATTCTGCCCCCAACTAGCCTTGGGGTAAGACATAGTAGGCACACTGTAACTCTCAGAAGGGAGAGAGGATTAGGGGAGGACAAGGGTGGAAGGCTGTCAGGGGCATGGTCTGAAGGCAGGCAGACCTCTCCTCTGAGGGCAAGAGACTCCAATCCCAGAGGGGGTGGGCTGTGCCCACAGTGCTGTCTGTGGGGGCGGTGGCTCCCTAACCAGAGAGGCTTATTGTCTTCTGCTGAAGTAACACGTATTATACCAACCGTGATGTACAAGGTTCGTCTGTCATACACACCTCTCACCCCCTCCCCCCCACCAAACTGGAGCATAACATAAAAATCTGTCACCAGAGAGAGTGGCAGCCATTTTGCTAAACAGATTGGAGACAAAGGAACCAATTCACGTTCACGATGGCTCCCAAGGGCTCTCTCGGTTGAAGGTAGCACCCTGTGTCTGATTAGAGACAGGGGGATGACAAGACGGGGCCACCACGGTCCTGATGGTCACCAAGCAACGTCCGGCCTGGGGCCCTGACTCCCACTTTCAGACAAGAACCGACTTGGACTCCCAAAGAAAACCAGCTAAAGAGAAGAAACCACTCTCTCTCTGTAAGAACATTCCTGCGTCTCCCAGACCGTCCCGACTTCTTCAAGAATGGTCTCAGTGCCAGCTTCAATACTGCATTTGGTTGGAAGAGGAGGACCCGCCATCCCGGCAAGGAAGTCAAATTATCACACAAATATTGCTCATTAAATAACATTAAAAACTTGATCATGTTCAGTGGTGAAGAACTACTGAATTATCGAATTCCCCGAAGCATCCTATAGGCTTTAATGTGGCTCATGAAGCCCCATATTAAAAAAAAAAAAAAAATGCAATAAGTAGTCGAAAAGGAACGCCGGGCTCCCCGTCAGAAAGCCTGTATGAGCCCACGCTAGACATCTTCATGTAATCTTTCCACTTAAACCAACGATTAAACAGATTAAACAGATGATTAAACAAATAAAGATTAATGAAACAAGTAAAGTAATCAAATCTGTATGGGTGTATAAACGGATGATTCCAGACAATATTAGAACAAATTGTCTAAAACTAATAGGGAACGCGTCCGCTCGGTACCCACAGCTTTTGTCAGGCTCTCGCTCAGATGTAATCAAAACATTTGTTTAAACGAAGATGGATAGGAGGCGCTAAGATGTCAGTTTCTTGAAAGAGAAAAATGAAACAAAAGTCATGTCTTTGGTAAGGAGATTGGCACCGCCAACCGGGCTGTCTCACCGGGGAGGCTACGAGCACCGTGTTCGGGGCGCGTGGATGTTACTCTGTCTGCCTGGTGAGCGGGCTCTGCCCGTTCTTGAGAACGTGAGAGCGGGAGAAAGAAGCAGCTCACATCCCTCTGGCTTTTGAAGAACCCCTCTTTTAATGACTGGCCGTTGAAACGCTAATGATAGTGTGGGCTTGTCTATTTCTTCTTCCTGGAAAGTTCAGCTATTCCCCATGTACTATTAGAAGGAATAAAATGCTACTTCTGAGCATGGATGCTCTATTCAGACTTTTGTTGTTGTTGCTGTTGTTAATTAAAACTAGTGAGGGTCTTTGTCCCTGTTTAAGAGAGTTGCTTGATTTCCACCACGCCCTGGCTGATGTGGGGGGTCTAACTGGCCACTAGCTCATAATTCATGGTGTAAGGAGTTTAAATCCTTGCAAGCCCAGGTGTGGCCCTTGGCCCAGCAGCATCCGCCTCCTGTGGGAGCCACTGCCTCCTGCATGGGGATCTGCGTTTTACCATTTATCTCGGGGAGGGTTTGAGAAGCTCTGATCTGCATGTTTTGAGCCTTGTGAAATGTCCTAGGCATGCTGGCAAATGGAGGGAGAGACAGAAGGGCCATTATCATGCTCCAAGGTGAGGCTCTGTAAGAAAGGCTTTAAGAAATTGCTTTGGGAGGGGCACCTGGGTGGCTCAGTGAGTAAAGCCTCTGCCTTCGGCTCAGGTCATGATCCCAGCGTCCTGGGATCGAGCCCCATATCGGGCTCTCTGCTCGACGGGGAGCCTGCTTCCTCCTCTCTCTCTGCCTGCCTCTCTGCCTACTTGTGATCTCTGTCTGTCAAATAAATAAATAAAATCTTTAAAAAAAAAAAAAAAGAAATTGCTTTGGGAGAGTGGCTGCTGGGAGTCTGCTGCCAAGTTGCCACAGGGACCCAGGGCACTGTGTTGGTCCTTGGAGCGCCCTTATGTGGCGCCTGTCCCGCCCGCCGTGGCCTGCCGGCTGTGGCCACCTGCACCCACGGAGCACTCAGCTTAAGGAAGTGTTTGGTCGTCAGTTTGCAAGGAACAGAATCAGACGAATTTAAGCAGGGGAAAGGTGAGTTGTTTGCTTGGGTTTTTTAAAAAGATTTTTTAATCATTTATAAAATGAATAAAATGAGGGGGGCAGCAACAGAGACAATTCCGTAGGGACCAGGGAACCCAACACAGGGCTCGATCCCAGGACCCCAAGATCATGACCTGAGCCAAAGGCAGACACTTAACCACCTGAGCCTCCCAGGGGCCCCTACTTGTTTGTTTTTTAAGAAGATACAAGTCGCATCCCAGAATCCACCGGTTGGCTGGGGCTTCAGGAAAGCAACCATCTGACAGCCCTCAGGATGCCCCCTTCTTGTCCTTCTGCTTCTGAGTCTCTGCTTCAGGCTCTCTGCCGAGCAGCTCCTTCTCTACTACTCCTTGTACCAATCCCGGCTGCCTGCCCAACCCTACCCACGGACACGGGTTACTTCTGGTCACCTAGAGCGTTTGTCTTCCAGCCAAATTCCAAATGCTCGGTTTGGATAGTGACTACCCAGTCCAAACAGCCACGGCAGTGAGACCACGTAGAACGTGGGGAACCCATGCCAGCGCATGGCAGGGATGTGTGTGTGAGACAGACAGAGGGAGACAGAGAGAGGGTTATCATCAGAGAGAAGGATGCACAGTAACTTGCCCAAGGTCACGTAGTGGTGACGCCAGGATTTGAACCCAGAAATGTCCAGGACAGGCTTCAGCCTTCTGTGCTTCTTAATTTTTTTACCTTCCCAGCTCCCGGCCTGTCTCTGGTCTCTGTAAGGTAAGTGAACCTTGTCATCGTTGCCTTGTCCCTTCTTCACACTGACATCTCCCTTTGCATACCCAGGGGCAGGTCTTCATGCTCGCTGGCTGTCCGCTCGTTGCTCAGAGAACACCCTACCCACTGGGCTCCTTGCTGTTGCCATCCCAGACCCTGACCTCTGAAGGTGATTCACTCCCTGCTCCTGACACGGTAAACAGCTACGCAATGTTACCGATGCTAAGGGGATGACATGTCAACCCTCTGGGTAACTCACCGGTGTTTTAAGAGACAACACCTGTTCTGGAAGGTGGAAACTGCAGGATTCTGACAGGCTGATAGGGGAGATATTGGGGAGTGAAATTGCCTTTTGGAATTCCCAAATCACTCCCAAATCAAGGGCTTAAGTGTGGCGGGGCGGGGAGGGGGGTCAACATGGAGCAGGAGAGAGAAACTTGCTACAATGTGAGAAATGGATTACAAATGCAGACCTCTGCCCTCTACCCATTATGCTGGATGAGTCCCAGGAGGTGAACTTGAGAATCTGTAGTTTCAGTAAATCCCACTCCTCCCCCGAAACCTCATAGCTGACTGGCATAGCCATCCCAGGTGGGACCCAGAGGGTCAGAGAGGGAACCTCAGCCCACGGACAGACAGTAAGTTGGTGATGAACTTGGGGCTGAGATCTGGGTTTCTTGATACACGTTTTCATATGCTTGCAAAGCAGGGCCAGGCTCAAAGGAAAACAGAAAAATTTTAAAAGCCGAAAGCAGAAACTTTCTTAGGAACAGAAAGATCCAGAAGTGAGAGAAGTTTCATGTGTTCAACAGCTAGCGCCAGGGTAAGAATCCCAGAGCCCCCAGAGTCCTCCCCACTCCACCCAGGGCGCTGGGCCCTTGCACCCCTACTTGGCATTAATATCAGGCCCTATGGAAAGGAGCCGGTCAAAGGCTTTGGAGTCCAAGGGCGCTGGTTCAAGTTTTGATTCTGTGCTTTGTGTGATCTGAGAATAAGTTCCTTAATATCCCGGCCTCGGTTCCTGTCTGAGCCTCAGTTCTGCGCTCCACCCGCAAGCAGAGCCCAAGAAATAGGCTCAGCTTCAAGTCACTTATTTTGGAATATCCTTTGCCAAGGAATAGGCAAGAAGGTCCAACCAGTGGAAGAGGCAAGGCCGAGTCCTGTATCATCCCATATTACTGAGGCCGTTGCTGCCGTGACCTTCTGAGGCTCCTCATGAACTGTGGCGTTGGAACCAAGAGAACTTTCCTCCACTGACTTCTATTCCTCATTGGTCACAGATGTCTCTACAGCTGCCTTCCTGTCCCCTGGCTTCCCCAGACACCATACACTTGGCCATCCTAGAAACCCCAAGGCGGGAAGTGAGAGCTACAGGGCCAAGCTGGGGTAACCAGCTCAGAACTGGCCATCACAGTGACTGGAGCAGGACAGGGACCAAGATGTTCAGTGATACCAAAGGGGGTTGATACAGTTCTCCAGGGGGTCATTATAGCATAAGAGCAGGGCATCAGCCCAGGACCTGGGCGGCAAGTATCAGAAAGCCGTTCTGGTTACTACAGGCAGAAAGGATGCTGAGGATCCACAGGAATTTGAATAATAAGGCTGGGGCAGTGGGAAAGACTAAGGTTGCTGCTGACAGCCCGACAGCAGACAGGGCAATCAGCTTTTACGGAGAATCGACTAGCCGGGGTATTTGCCCCACATCCACTGCTGCCGGACTCTGTCTTAGGTCCCTTCATCTTTGACTATTTGCTCACAATTCAGAGTTTGGATGGGAGCAATGCACTGATGAGGTCTGCACCGCTTGTTCCTACCTTAAACATTCTGGGATGACTAGGGAGGGAGCATCTTGCTCTATTTTCTTTCCCAGCTGGAAGTCAGGGCCTTGCCTCCCACCAAGACTTACCCAGAGGAAGCAGATTTAGGTTTTGGCAGCCCAAAGAATGAAACAAGCCACATGTGAAATGGGCCCGATACAGAGGCTGACATGTGGTAGGTACTTGATAAACAGCCATCCCCGGGGCACGATGAAGTTGTCCTTCTGACCTTCTCTACACGTTCTGAAACCCATGCTGGTCTCGTACCATGCACTTGAGCGATCAGTGGATTTCTGTAAGGAAAAGCAGCCTTTGTTAAAGCAAACCCAGAGCCCCCAGGGAAGACTTCCCGTGGGAAGGGGTGGTGATGCTAACAGGTTCATAGCTGTCTTCACTTAGAGTCACTCCCTGCAGGAGGCAGTTTGATCTCTGCTGCCCAGAGAGGCTCAATTCTCCTGCACAAGTCTCTGCTCCTCTCAAGCCTGGAGAGGTAAAGGTCTGTGCTTTGTTTGAATGAGAGAGGCGCGGCATTGCAGCATTACGGCATCGTGGCACGAGAGTGGGTGAGATCTGGGAGGCGTTCTGGAGAGACTCTCATTAGTTGAGGATGCCGACTACAGAAAAGGTGGCCCAAGGTCACACAGCTAGCGAACTGCAGGGTAAGAGCAAGATTCAGTAACGAAACCCCATCCAGCTTTCCCTCTGGATCGGTGGGCTACCTGCCTTACAGCATAATGATTTAACCCAATCCTATATACGAACTGCCTTTAAAAAGAGGCTCATCACTAGGTGTTATGTAAGACTGACGAATCAGTGACCTCTACCTCTGAAACCAAAAATATATTATACATTAATTAATTTAATTTAAATTTAAAAAATAAAGATTTTAAATAAATAAGAGGCTTCTGGAACACAGGATCAGGCAGCGCCCTCCCTTCCCCCACCACTCACTCAGGAGCAAGAACTGTAAGGCTGGTGTTGACAGCACTTCGAGTGACCATGACAATGAGCCAATTTAAAGAGCAAATGTGACCTCAGCTGGATCATAAAACCGTGTCCTCCTGGATCAGGAAGGAATTTTGGAAACTATGACATCCAATTGCCTTGTTTTGCCAAGGAAGAAAAATCCAGAAAGAGACAGTGACGTTCCCACGGTCACACAGCTAGTCCGTGGTATACCCAGGCTTAGAATTTGCATTCGATTCTATAAGCTTGCTGTTCCCTCCCTCCCACTAAGCTGGTGACTGTTTCCCATGCCAAATTTCTCAGTAGTGGAGTCATCTCTGGCAAAGCCCTCGGGCAAAAATTTCACCCTCCCTTTGTCTTCAAAAACAGCATCCTTCTCCTCCACTTTGCAATCATGCATTTGTTGTCCTAAAATTACTGCAGCCTCGTTTGCTTATTTTAGCTACAATGGGTCTGAAATTTACAGTCAGCCTGCGTGAGTGTCTCAAAGCCCGAATCAGTGCCTGGGCGCATTTGTCTCTGAGTGGACGCCACAAAATGCAGAGCAGTTATGGCCCAAAAAACTCAGGGAGGAGAGGTTTTCGCGAGCTTCTGCCTTCCCCACATTTCCCGGGTCACCAAAGAAGCTATTTCCATTAAGAATTCCCAGTCATCTGTAACCCAAGAAATAAATCAGGTGCTCAACTGATCTGCACTGCCAGGGTGGCCTCCGCATCAAGCATCGGGGGTTGGCACTGTGGGCACCAATATTTACGGGTGGGGTCAAGCGGTGACACATCAGCCACATTCTGAGAAGAAAAGGTCTCTGCATGCTCGACATCCCCGGGGGAGGATGGAGGAAATGGAGCAGGCGGCAGAACAATGCAGGCAGCCTCCAAGGACCCGGAGGGAAGATCGGAACTCCCAGGGAATCCCCTTTGCTACCGAGGGGTCTCTCCGATTGGAGGTGGTTGTGTGAATCGAGAGTGTTTCAACAAAAAGCTCGCTCTCCAGCTTCAATCCACCTTTTATTCCTACAGTACCTAGTATGGCACCTGGCACGCAGCCGGCCCCCAGGAACCATCTGCTCCAGGAAGAAATAAATAGGGTAAACGGCATTAGGCACTCAGCAAAATAAAGTGACCCCAGTTTTGCTTGCAGATCAAAGCTCTCCCCAGCCAGGGAATGCTTCCTGTCCCGGTGAGGGCCATGTGGCTCCTGCCTTCCAGACCATGCAATGTGGTAGAGGAAGCCAGAGGCACATGCATGGCGTGGCTGTCTGTTTTAAATGTTTAACGCGCTTTCTCTTTTGCCTTCTTGGAAGGTAACCTTCTTGGTTGATTGCAGGAAACTGTCTCCTTGGAAGGAGATTAGACTTTGTTTCAAAAGGGGTACAGAAAGACTGAGGCAATATTCGGTTATTGACACACACAACAGGATTATGCATCGAGGGCAATAGTTGCATAAACCAAGCTGTTGTCTCAGAAAGGATTTCTACATTCCTTTATCTTCTCCATTAGCATACCAACCACCTCAGTTCACGGAGTCCTTACACTGCGTGGGCACATCATGGGTCCTGTTGGCCATGAAGGCAAAGCAATGATTTGGAAATAAGAAGGGGGAGACATCATGAATGCAAGCCCCCACCGTCCCCTTCTACACACTGGAAGGCCCTCTGAAGGAGGGAGTGGTGAGTCCCTAGACGAGGCTAGGAGCAGACTGCTGGGCTAGAGTGGTGGATCCAGGGCTGGCCAGCTCCCGCCCCCCACCCCCCATCCCAGGACTATATCCCATGGGTGTATCAGCTATGGGCACCAGTGAAGCCTGGCCAAGTCCAGGTCTCCCTCCTGCCACAGGTTCTGGCAGTGAGTACCCCCGAAATAATACTCAGGTGCACAAGGCAGTGGGGCAGAGGAAATTCTGCCCCAGGGCCTTGGATTCATCTTCCCATCACGTGGATTTATAAAGATTTTATAAGCCCCTATCTCTCCCTACACCTGGATCCCATCTTAGCAAGTGCAGCAGCTGAGTATTTTTACTCAAATGAGTAAAAATTTTCCTAATGGGGCTGTTTCAAATGATCAGAGCCAACTATATTCAATCATATTAGGCAATTAGTTAATTTTCCCCCCTGCTCACCAAGATGGAAAGGAAAATAAAGTTACATGAGGAGAAAAAAAATCAACCAGTTATAATTTTCTGCGTATATAAATTTTGTACGTGACCGATCAGATCAGCCATACATAATCTCCTATGCGGGGCAGAGGGTGATTATGGCCAAATAAATGGTAATAAAATAAAATGGTAAGCTCAGGATGGGCATTTCTTGTTTCTGTCTGACTAGCCCCTCTTTCTCACTTCTTCGGGCCACCGTCCTTGGAGGGCGACACCTACCTCTGCCCTCGTGGCCAGGGTGAGGTTCTTGGTCACCCCAGTCCCCTCCCCCCGAGGCTCAGGCAGGTAGGTACTCTTCTGACCAATCAGAGAGGTGTGCATCTGCATGAAGGCAGTGATTGGCTCAGAGCCGATGCCGCCCCGCACCCGCCAAATTGTCTTCTCTGCTCTTTTATAGAGAGATGCTTGGGTGGACAGAGCAGAGAAGGGAGAAAGGATAGGTCTTGCTTTTAAATTTCAAGTCATGAGGAAGCAGGCTGAGGGTACCAGGGCCTACACTTTTTTACTCCAATGAGGAAGGGTTCTGACTCACAGAGGGAAGCAAGGGCCTAGATCATAAAGAGATGGTGGGGTCTCTTTATGCAAATTTTCCCACAGGTCAGATGCAAGGCTTAGCCCCGAATCAGTTTCCTATTGTTGCACAACAAACCAGCACAAACACAGTGATTCCCACAACACCCATTTCTTAGCTCATGGTTCTGTAGGTCAGAAGTCTGTCACGGCATGGCTGGGATTTCTGCTCAAGGCATGATGCCCCTGAAATCAAGGTATGGGCCAGGTCAGGTTCTCATCTGGAGGACCTGAGGAAAAATCCACTTTCAAGCTCATTTCTGTTGTGGGCAGAATTTAGTTCCTTGTGGTGGTAGGACTGAGGACCCTGTTTTCTGGCTGGCTATCACTGGGGGGACTGCTCTCGGTTTTTAGAGGCCATCCAAATTTCTTGCCATAGGACCCCTCCGTCTTCAAGCCATAGCTGATGTAGTGAATCCTTCTCAGACTTCAAACCTCTGATGCTCTCTTCTGCAACCAGCTGGAGAAAACTCTGCTTTTAAAAGACCCAGGGGATTAAGTTAGTCACACCCAATGCTGTCTCATTTTAAGGTCAACACTCTAGTGATCTTAAGCACATCAGCCAAATCCCCTCACAGCAGAACCAAGATTAGGGGTTGATTGAGAGGGGAAAGTATGTGTCCACTAGGGTCTGATAATGAGAGGGGGCAGGTGGGGGGGCCAGTTGCCGCAATCTTGGAATCCTTCCTCCCCCAGCACCACAGGGCTCCCTGGGATGGATTACTCATAAGGGGAGTCTGACAGCTTATTTTGTTGAATGGGCGTATGTATTGGGAAGGTGCACAGAAGAAGGCAAGCTCATCCCCTCGAGTAAAAAAAGAAAAAAAAAATAGAACTTAGGAACCAGAGCAAGGACCCTCTGGGCCAGCAGATTCATCTGGGCTGAGCAGTCCACTACAACTCCATCACACAACAGTGTTGTTCAGTGAACTCTCCTCACAGCTAACAACACTATCTGCGATCCGCCCAAGTGCCCATAAGACTCCACGTAGTCACTAGCCTTTCCTCAGTAGCTCCCTCCACTGACATCCCTGGATCTGTTACCTCCTACTCTTAGCTGGCCTGGCCCATTCCATGGAATGAATGGAAAGAAGCTCAAAAGAAGCTGCCCCTTCCTACACCCTCCAAGGCCATCTTCTCTGGTTCCCAGGCAGCCAGGAGGGGTCCCGAGAGTGGTGGTCTGTGTGCACGGCCAAGGGACCATGCTGTCACACTGCAGGACCCAGCACCTCCTGGGCCACTGGATGGGGTCCTCTGCCAGTGACCCCGGAGCTTCATCCAGAGTCCCATCCACCCAGCCAAGCACTTCTGCACCAGCAGGTTTGCCCACGAGCCATGTGATCAGTCTTTAATAAGTGGTCAGCACTTGGCTTTATTTAATCAATTCCTCTACAGAGAGCTTGCAAGAGCTGAGGGGGGATGTCTGCTCAAATAGAGAAACCCACAGGGAAACCAGGTAGAAGGAAGGATACACTATTCTTCTCATTCTGGCCTCTGATGTCCCTCCTTCCCACCGGGAGCACCTGCCCTCAGGAGCACCCTGCTCCTCTCCACTCTGGAAGGTTAGAGGCCCCAGTGGACCCCGCCAACGGGAACCCCAGAATCTCAGAGGAACGGCAACGGCTGCTTTGTCCTGGGCCCTCCAAGAGGCACGGCTCTGACCCTCCCCAGCTCCAGTAGGTGGGCTCAGCTCCGAGCAGTTTGTTTTTTTGAAAATCTCATAAATTTCCAAGAAACTTCTCCAGACAACTGTCACGAGGCCCCACCTGCCAAACAAACACAAACAGAGTCCTCCTCCACCAGATTAGTTACTTAATTAAGAAGAGAAAGAGACAAGGCACATAATGTGGAGATAATTACCCATCTTGCCAAGTCTCCGAGTGTCGTGTGCCGCACGCCAGCAAACTACAGGACCGCGGCTAATGCATATTCATCCAAAGTCGTAACTGCTGTGAACATTTTCCACACAGACAGCAATATGTTCACCCAACAATCTGAGCTCCTTCTCGAATTCCAGCATCTTCCCACACCCTTACCCTGCCTTCCCGGCTCCTTCTCCAGCTCTCTGTGAAGGAATTCGCTAAACAAAGCAGATAGCAAGCAAGTTACAAGTGATTGTGATCACAACCCATTCCAGGGGATGCTGTGGGAACCATCAATTGTGGACTTCGAGTGGAGGTGGTGGCTTTTTTTTTTTTTGGTCCCTAACCTACTGCCTCGTGCCATTTAATCTCATTTAATTGAATCATGAGGATTTGTTGAATTATTTACTGTCTTAGGGCCCATGCCAACCAAGCACTAGGGAGGTACCTGAATGAGGATAACAAGGCCTGGGCCCAAGAGGCAGAGCACATGGAGAAAGGAGCTCCCCTCTGTGATCCAGGCAGAGTGGGGATGGTTTTAATCCTCTTTGACAGAGGAAGAAACAGGACTAGAGAGTTCCAGCCGACTGCCAAAACAACATAGTAACTTAAATAGGTGGTGCGGGCCTTCTCTGTTTTCTGACTCCAAATCCTATGTACAAGGCAGACAAGGGGAAATTCTGCCCTGGAGGTGAAGAAGGACGGAATCAAAAATAGTGCCTCTGAAGGGAGAGGAGATGGGGGTCTGCTCCCAGCTCTGCTGCTTAGCACCTCTCCTATCTCAGGCAAATCACCGACCTGCAAAGGTTACCTATTATCTCATAAATAAAAATGTAGATAGTGAGATCTAAGAGCTAGAAATGCTAACAAGATTCAGTGGAAGCCGAGTCCCAAAACTGCTGCCTAGGATAGTGCCTGGCCCTTGGTTGATGTCTAAGAAGGACTAAGACTGTTCCCTGGGCTAAAATGGAAGGATAAACTGAGCCAAGTGGAAGAGCAGGAGTAGGAAACATGCAGGAAAATCAATGAGAGGGGAATCACTGGCAGGAAGTATGATGTGACTATTTCTTAATGTGGAGTAAGGTCTTAGCAGACAGAAATGGAAGCAAGAACATTTCAGGTGCAGATAAAAGCATGGAGGACCGGACGCATTCAGAAGAGTCATTACAGCCAGAATCTGGGGTAGGGTGAAGAGGAAAATTAGGCCAGAAGGTCAGGCCGGGGCCAGGGTGTATGGGACCTTGAAGGTCAGGATGTGAAGAACAAGCAAAGGCATTTGGAATACAGTTTGGAGAAGTGGAGCTCAGGTTAGCAAGCTGGCAGTCGAGTCTTTTGAGGAGAAAAACTGTAAGGAATCTGATAAATCCCGAGAAAAAGGAATTTGGCCTAATTATTTCCAGTACATGCTCAAGGGATAGGGAAATTAACAACATTGTCAACTTTATCTGAAAGCACCCTTCTCTGATGTCCTACTCTTTCTACTTAGCCTTCCTTGCCCTGAGTCGTCTAAGAGAGCCAAGAAGAGACCACATCCAATTCTAAGAAAGACGAGGAAACTAACTCACTTCAGAGAAACTCAAAATTGTCTTTCTCACCTCAGGTTAGAAAGGGTCTCAAAGGACACAGGGGAAAACAATAGTTGGCCTCCCTGATCTCACCTTAAAAGACGAGGGAGAAAACACCTGCTATCCCTCCTTCTCCTTAATCCCGTGGTACTGCCTTTCCAAACCAAGGATTACAAGCAATTTCAGCAAAGGGGACATCTCCAGTTGGATGGGGCTGCCGGGAGCCCAGGGTCATGAAATGCTGTGAGGACGCTTCTGGTTCAGAGTGCAGGTGTGTCATGATTGATTAGCAATGTCTGTCAAGGTCATGGTATGGAGGAGTGGAGACAGGTATTTGCCCTCCTTGGCAACTGTCTCCGGGTCTTTGGCTAGTGTAAGCCTTTACGGCTTGGATGAATTTCCTCCTTCCTGAAGGGGTAGAGATCAGAAAAGAGCAAGAGTGGTTGCCACAGAATGAACTCTAATGGTATTAGAACACAGGAGAAGTGCACTATTCCGGAACGGCCCTTCTATGGCTAAGGAAGAGAAACAGCCTCTTCAGGTGGTTCTCAAGCTTCACCGAAGATCAGAATAACCCAGAACCTTTTGCAGTGGCTTGGTTGCCCCATCTAGATTTGGGTTCAGTTGGGTAGGGGCAGGCATCAACATTCGTTGAAGTTCCCTAGGTGGTTCTCATGTGCGGTCAAGGTGAAGACCTTTGTGCCAACTGTCAAGCCCAACTGAGGAAGCAGCATAGAGCCCACGCTTCAGGCCCCCATCATGAGGTTCCTATACCTCCCAGGCCACCTGAAGGCTCTGGTCCTTGCCTGGGAGGTACAGGAAACTCTGCTGGTGGGAAGAGGTAAAGATACAAAGAGAAGAGAATTGGGGAGCAGAGCGCACATGATACTGCGGTTGTCAGGGAAGGGCCCGCGGAGACAGAGAGGGTGGGCGGGATTTAGATAGAGGGATTGACTGCCATAAGGCAAGACAGGGGATCTTGGGCCACGGGCAGTGGCTGGACGCTGGCCAGAACAGAGGCCCCAGAGCGGTCTTCTGTGAGAGGATACTGGAGACGGCCCGGGACAGGACTCAGGTGGCCCAGAAAGAATTTGCTGAGAACTCAAGTCATGAACCTGGAGCCGGCTTCTGCCAGGTGTGAGCTCTTTCCAGATTTATCTGATGCCAAGTGCCCCTCTGGGAGCCCCACATCTAGCCAGCTCCTGGCTGGAATACTGCCTTTCTGAGTTTCCTACTCAGATGATGTATCCAAAATTAAAATTTCCCTCTGACCGCAACTGCTTTCAAGGAAGTTTAATTCCAAAAATTAGCTTCCAGGACAGACTTTCAGTGACCTCCCCAGGAGAGATCATTAAGACCCCCTCCTTCCAGACAGAACAGAGGGCTCCTTTGGCCAACCTCCCTCCCTGCCTGGGTCCTAAGGCTCCTCCCCTCCCATTTGTGCTCCAGGGGCTGCCAGAAGTCTCTTGTTTCAACTGGGCACCGGCCCATGTTGCTGCTTTTGTCCCTTCCTATCTCCCACCTGTTCGCAGGGACTTCTAAATTAGTCATCTGTTGTCAAGGCAACACTCCGCTTCCTCTAAGGTGTGAATCCTGAGGGATTCCATTTCGGGGAGGGGAGAGTGCTTTCCCTGGACAGCAAAGGTTAGAATGGTCCCAAAAGGCGTGGTCTTCCAACCCCCAGAGTTAGGATCGCTATGGAGTCTTGTTAAAATGCAGATTCTTGGCTCCACGTGCCCTCCTGAATCAGCACTCTGATGATGGGGCTGGGGACCGCATGGTGCCGAGACTCAAGGCCCAGTGGGAGGAGTGTCTGGAGGTCCGAAAAAAACATCTCAGGCTTCACTGGCATGAGGAATATGGTTCTGGAAGAACGCGGCATTTTCTCTAACTTGACCGTGTATGGAGGTTTCCAATGGTTATGTCTTTATCACTTGACATTTGTAAGAATGTGTGTGTGTCCCAGAGCTGGAGAGCCAGAGACACGGGATTAAATAAAACAGAAAGCCAGAACCATGCTTTGGAATATTTTCTCTGTGCCTGGATCAGCGACTCACTTGCCTGTTCCCTGACAAGTCGCTCTGAGCTCTCCTAGTGAAGAGGGCGCTTCAAAGTTGTTAAAGACAGATCAGCATTTAATTAGATCTCCGTTCCTGATAGAACCAGAAGAACTAAAAGAATGGCAGTCAGAATCACTCTGCAGAGATCAGACACTGACAGCTTTGCCCATTCCCCGGAGATCCATGGAACCTGCTTCCCACGCTCGGGGGCCAAGGGCTCGCTCTCTGCTGATGTGTCCGCAGTCACTAACGTTCAGCCCGGTCACCTATCGAAAGCTGTCTTGAAACTGTGAAGCCCTGTTCGAATATGGGAGATGATTATTACAGGAATCTGTTTTCTCCACAAATACTGCTCAGGCATCTGCCCCAAGCTAGCAGCTTTGCCATAAACCATCTTGTAGGGGACAGCCTATCGTCACATCCCATTTCGCAGGCGAGGAGGCAGAAATGGAGGTGACCCGCCCAAAGTCACAGGCTCAGCGGGAGAGAGGACTCTGTGTGCTTCGAGCCCCCTCTTTCCTCTGGTCTTCATGCTTCCGTGCAGTATTTCTTTCCTTAACCAAAGCCAGGACGCTCTGCGCTGTTAGTGACAGGGCGCCTGACCCTCGTGGCATCCAAAGGGGCAGTGGCATTTTCAAACCTACTTGTTTTAATGTCTTCTGATGAAAAATGCCCTCTGGTACGTAGGCTGTGGGAGCAGTTAGGAGGTAGAAAGCAATGGTGTGAAAAGCAGCAAACTCAGGAAGGTCGGGCAGCTGTGCCCCTGTCATGAGGACGGTCTGTGCTGTCCTTCCTCCAAACCGTGTTCACAGGACACTGCTCCATGTGGGTTCCTTGGGGGATGGAGTAGAAGCAGAAAGCACGGGCTGCTACCAGAACTCTCCGTCTGTGCAGAATGCAGCCCGTGGTCCCTCCTCTACAGAGGTTCGTGGAGAAGGCCCTTTGAGCTTGGGAGAAGGTTATTGGGAGGAGAACAGGGGCATCTTTGTGGTAACGGCGTGGTTTTGGAGAGCAAATCTGGGCGGCCCTGGAAGCTCATCCCCAAATGGTGGCCCAGCAGGTAGACTCAGCGGCAGGACGGGCAGACCTCCTCATCACACTGAACCCGTTCCCTATATGAGGTAGTGCAGTACGGAGGCAGAAGTGCTTCCCCACTTCTCTGTTCCCATCGCAAAGAGACTGATCTAAACGTGCTCTCTGGGAGATCATCCAGGCTCCTGGGCTGGGAACCCCTCTGCTACTTTTCTGCTGGGAAGTTGAACCCCTGGACGCCTTATTTCACAGGAGCCTGCAGGTTGCTAGGACTGTCTGGGAGTGTGCCACCTTTGCATGACAATGACAATGGCGGCAACAAAGTCACAGTCAAACAGGACAGTAACTGTTTTTGCAAAGTGGAGAGGAAGTATGCAGGAATCCCCAACGCATCCCTGACCCCCATCTGGCTCAGATGGGTAGACTGTTGCCATGGAAAAGTCTTTAGGGCCACAGCCTGAGACACAAGGGCACAGGGAAAGGCTCAGTGACAGGTCCCAAGGCCTTGTGAGTACCCCAGGTGCTCTCCAAGGGCACCCTGAGCTGCGTGGACACTGCAGTGAGGCCTCTGACTGGGAGAACACTTTCACGTCTCTGGGGGTCCCCCCTGATAGGAAGCCCAGGTCCTACCAGCGCGAGGGGCAGTTCTCTTCCCCATGTGTCTGAAACAGACCCTGGCCTGCCCTTTCCAACCATGGCAGGCACACAGACCTGTGTCCACTTCCTTCCCTGTTTCTTTCTTTTTCCTGTTTCCTTCCTTCTCTTTCCTTCCTTCCTTCTTCCTTCTCTAAGCTGAGGACCTGGAGGCTGACCCCTCAGTGAGCACAGCCTCTGACTTCCTCCCCTCCTGCCTTATTGGATGTCGTTAGGGAGACAGACTTACTCTCTGGGGCCTTACGCTGGGTGCTTTGCCCATCTTACAAAGTTAATCCCCACACTGCTCTGAAAGTCCAAGGTTATTCTCTCTTCAACAGTCAGACCGCGTTTCCCTCTTTGCCTCTACTACTTCCGAGCAGTGTGAACTTGGAAATAGTCCCAGAATCCTGAGCCCCTCCTTAGCATCCATAAACAGGAGCTGTTAAAAACACCGACCTCTATGTATGTTTCTGTGGGTTTGCCCTGTGATTATTATGAGAGTTATTCTTATGAGCTCAGGAAGTTTTAATGACTTGCCCAAGGTCATACAGCTGCTAAACAGTAGAGCTGGATTTGAATTCAGTTCTGGCCAACTACAGAGTGCTTCCGCCAGAGCACCTTAGGACAGTGGGTCTCAAGCCCAGGAGGGACACTGGAAATGCAAATTCTCTGGCCCCAGCCCAGGCCCACTGAGCCAGGGACTCTGGGGACAGGCCCAGCACTCGGCATGCCTGCCCCTCCGGGGGGCCCTAATGTGGGCTCAAGGTCCCCAGGTAGGAGAGAGAGCAGGACACTCCCTCAGCCTCCCTACCACACCCTCCCACTTGTCACTCGGAAACTTCAGAACTTTTCAAAGCCTTGTGCAAAGCAGTATCAGGCAAACCACATCTCTAAGGGAAAGGAGGAGCAGTTAGAATCCCAGAGGAAGCCAGCGCCAGCAGGAGGAGAGTTACAGCGAATGCATTTCTTAAAACAACAACATAATGTAAGTCCTACCTTCCTACAATCATGAGAGTTCCCTCCCACACCTCCCTTCTCTGGGCGCCCTCCCTCGGCTCCCAATCCGGAGGAGCCGTGCCTCACTGTCTTCCTCCAGCCCGTGTAACCTGGTGACTTGAGGGGGGACGGCTGGGGTTCCAAAGTTGCCTCTGTGAGATCTGGAAAAGACTGATCACTTTTCTGAGGAGACTGGGAGAAAAGCCCAGGAGGCTGCACGTGCTGTCAGTGGAGGGAGCAGGAGGGCCCTTCCAGGACTGGGAAGGAGGACATGTCTGCCTGACCCCAGCAGGCAGCACCTGCTAAACGCTGGCTCCCTGGGTCCCTCATTGCTCCTACCCTGGTCCCAGCCCTGCATGAAGATAAACCTGTCCCTTGATATTAAGATTTTCATCTCCCTCAAATAAGTCGCTTGAGTTGAGACGTCATTTCCTTCTTTGATGGGAAAAAGACACCTGCGCCACAGGCAGGTGAGAGCCCAGAAGCTTCTGCTGACACCTGCTTGCCCGAGGTCCCACCAGGGGAGTGAGCCTCTTTCCCCACATCCGGGTGGGAGCCCCGCTGACAGCACAACACCCCGGGGACCCCCGCCCCAGCTTCCCAGCTGCCAGGCCGGCCCCTCCACACTAAGAGCCTCACAGGCTCAGACGGCAGCAGGTGGAAGCCCCACCGGGAAAGGCAATGAAACTCACAGCCGTAAACGAGTTTATTATTGTTGTTAACTCGGGAAATAAACATCTCAAGCACTAATAAAACATTGTGTTTTCTGTCTTGATGTCTCAGAGCCTGGGTTTTTCCCAGAACCATGGCTGCTTGGAGCCGGCGTGGCCCGTGGTGACACAGCCTAGTGGCAGGAGCCCAGGAGGGCCCTCCTCCAGAGCCCGCTAGTCTCCTCCAGGGGGTACTGTGGGGGGACACGGCCAGGGAGAGAGGTGCATATGGAGGAAAACACACACAGACCTTGAGATGCGAAAGGAAGCATCACGGTTCCTGCCTATTCCCATGCACTGTGTGCGTGTGTGTTGCACACCCTCCTGCCTTTACACGGTGAGCACTTGACAGAGACTCATGATGACAGGCATGTTGCTGGCTCTCTCTGGGCCTCGGTAGAGATTATGCCCAGACCCTGGCAGTACTGATACTGAGTCTAAGATGGGAGGACACGATTCCATGGGCCTGGTGTGCCCTGGGCAAATGCAGGTGAGAGCAAATCCTTTAGCAGTCCTGATCTTTTACCCACCAGATGTTTTGATCAGGCCAAGTTCAAATGAACTTGAAATGATCAGGGTCTGAACACAAAATAAGCGGATTTGTTGTTTCATGAGGCTGTTTGTGGAGAATGAGCAGCTCTCCTCCGCATGGTGATTCTGGGCTCCAGAGTCCAGCTGTCCTGGAACCAGAGTAGCTGCTGGCTGACAAGGCGAGCTCCCTTCCCGTTGGTGAGAACTAGTCCCAAGGGCCTGGGAGTCGTGGTCCCCAGCTGAGCCGCAGCCTCGGTATGGGCTGGGAGTATGACTTTCTGGCAGACAGCAGTCTTCTCTGCCATGGGCCATGGGGCTTCAGGCTATCACAGGTATGAGCAGAAAAGCCAAGGTTACAGGCCCCCGTCTATAGGGCTGAGACTCAGCCTTGCCTGGCTGCCCTCAGTCCTGGCATCTGCTCCATCAGAGGGCATGACCGTCTAGAGGGGAGCCAAGGGAAGGAGCGTGATGAGGGACAACATACGGGATGTCTCTTGAGGCCTCAATTTCTCCAACTGGAAATGGGCTTTCTTCAGATGGTGTGAGATTTAAATAAGAGGACACCTGTGGGTACACCCCTAGCTCGAGGTACCTGCACGGTAAGTGTCAGTTAATGAAGATGGGGGGCAAGGGGAGAAGACTACCTCAGAACCAATGAAGCCAGGAAAGAGGCAGCTAGTGCGGCGATGAGGAGACAGGCTTCTCTGCCCTCCGTCCTAACAGATAACCCCAGTCTGAGCCTGCGGTCCTTACATCCGCGCCTGCCCGTGGCCTTGTAAGTTAGAACTGAACGGGCGCGCGTGGCTTGAAATCACTCAAGCAAAAACAGGCTGACACGAAACTCCTTCCCGCAGACAACAGATCACACACAATCACACAGAGGAGAGAGAAACAAATACAGACTTTTTTTTTTTTTTAAGAAAAAAAAATGCAGTCTTAGCTGTAGAGGCTCTGTGCTATATTTAGTATAGTCCTGGCATCATCATATACCGTCTTACATTATTTGAGGGTTTAAGTAAGTATATCAGCTCCAAAAATAATGAGCCTGCTCAGAATGTGGAGAGAGAGAAAGATAAGAAATGCGGTCTCTAGCTCTCAGAGAGTGGCTGACGGTAGGAACAGGAGAAAACGACAGCCTGGGGTGGCCCATTTAAATAAGCCCTTGTAAACACCTGGGACAGCTCCCGGGAAGGGTGGGGGCTCTGTACAGGCTCGGCCAGCAGGGAACCAGCCCACCCTTCCTCCGTGGCCCCTGCGCTGGGTGATGGGCATGCGGCCGCATGCGGCCTGGCTGGCTTTCCGAGCCTCCCAGGCTCCTTGGGAACGGTGAGACTCTGACGACTGCAAAGTTCCATGAAGCTGTGCGAAGGGCACAGGCACAGCTCCCACATGCGGTCAGCTCATTGCAAGCTTTCACTTCACACAGAGAGGCTGGAAGAGTCGGTTAGCTGTCGGGGGTGGCCCTCGTGGGCTAGATGCTCTGCAGGGCACATGGCAAGCCCTTCATCCACCACTGAATGAATGAAATCGGGGATGCTGCTGCCTCGTCCCCGCCCTTCCCTCTGGTCCTCCGTTGTCCCTTCTTCCCACCCTGTCTGTGCAGGCAGCTAAGACACTCAATGTGTGAAGAACATTCTTTCCTTCGTTGAATTCTCCTGCGCTGAGCTGAGGGAACTCACGTAAGAGTGCCCAAGTGATGTGTGTGTGTGTGTATGTGTGTGTCCACTCCCCAATCTGATGGTGTGGAAAGAGCGCACACCTGGGGGTCGCACGGACCCGGGGTCCCATCCCAACTCTGCCATTTCCTCACTGTGACTGTGGGCAAGTGCAGAACCTCTCTAAGCCTCCCATTCCCTGTTTACGAAATGAAGGGTCCACCTGCCAGGAGAACATACGCGGGGCTGGACAAGACGGGAGGCAGGGGCACTGAGTCTAGGATTGTGTAGCTATCAGTATCTTTTTCTCACATGTTCTTTCAAGGACTCAGGTAGCCATGCAGCCCTCCTGTGTTTTCACACATGAATTTCCACCATTAGGACATGATCTCTTGAGCTGCTGATCCTTGTGAAAATATAGTGCCCATTGGGAGAAAATCTCGGGGCCTGGGCCTGGCAGAAACAGTACAGAGAGCCTGGCTCAGTGGGTTAATGATCCCACTTCGGCTTGGGTCATGATCTCAGTGTCCTGGGTCCTGGGATCCAGGATCCTGGGATCGAGCCCCACGGCAGGCTCCCTATCAGTGGGGAGTCCACTTCTCCCTCTTCCCACCTGATCCCCACCTGCTCCTGCTCTCTCTCTCTCTCTCTCAAATAAAATAAATAAAATCTTTACTGCAGAGTAAGAGGCTGGCAGGTGCTAAAAGCAAACACACACACACACACACACACACACACACTATACGGCTGGTGCCAGGCAATTTCTAATTCTGGTTCTATTTCCAACCAATGGGTAGAAGCTACCACGGGTGTCGTGCCGAGGATTCTGAGATCACCTCTGGCTTGGGGGAAGTCACGCAGGATCAACCGACGATGTCTGTCAGTAATGATGGGCACATCTTGGGTCTCACAGGGTGCAGGGGCAGAGGGCAGAAGGCAGACTGGCTGTTTTTGCCCTTGACTGCTCAGCCCTGGCCGGCTTGTTCCTTCTCCCACTTCCGTCCAGATCATTCCTCCAGGAGGCCCTCCCAACCGTCCTTCCTACGTACAGCCTAGCCTGCCTCTCTTTTCCTTTCTCGGGACCCTTCAGCCTCCTCGGCTCCCAGGCACTGCCGTGCTTTCCTGTAAGCCTGTAAGCCCAGCTGCTTGCAGCCAGAGCGGCTCGCTCCCAGCGGGGAATGGCTTTGCGCACGCAGCACCATTCCTCACCATCTTCTCCTAGAGCCTCATTACGTTATTGTCGATATTCCCCTCGAAAGGGCATCTCTCCCGACGCCTTCACTTTTTTATTAATGTGTGTGAAGGCGAGTCAAGCCTGATTATCATGAAGACAATTGCTGAAATCCCTCCTGGAGAAGGCCCATCCAGACTGTGTAGGCGGTTTAATTTCAGAGACCCATTAATTGGCAAAATTGCCTAAGCAGCTGCTCTTGGTGTCATTTCAGGACCATTTTGTGAGAAGCAGAGAGAAGGGGAGAGGGAAGGAAGGAAGTGGGCTTCCCAGAGGCAAGCTGCCCAGCCCGGGGACACAGGTCACCACTCCGTAGCCCCTAGGGTCCCTATTCTCCGCAGGCAGACAGATAGACACATGTGATGCACAACCACTCTATGGTATTGGGCTTGCTTCTCCCTCTGCCCTGCCTCCAGCCAGTCACTGGGACTTCAGACTTGCACGTACATACCACTAGCTTCTCAACTGCCTCTTCCCTCTCCGGCTACTTCTACCTGGTAACAAAGTCCCATTTATTTTCAGCATCTGGTTCAGAGGGCCAACTCCTCCAGGAAGCCTTCCCAGGTTTACTCTCATAACGTCAATCTCCTCTTTCTCCCTGATCTCTTGGTTCCCTCAATGCTCCATCGATTCCAAGGTAGGACCGCACTGTGCGCAGGGTTCATGGTGTCTTTATCCCTCCACCCCCAGCACACAGAGCCTGTTCTGATAAATGGGTTGAATAAAGGTTGTTATATAGATTGTGAGTTGTAAAATCGTCCGTTTGTTCAACAAACATGTGCCAGGCACTGTGCCAAGTAAAAAGACTGTGGGGCTCATTGGGGGCAGACAGTCTGACATGCTATCAAGGGATGTAGAGCTGGGACATTCGAAGGAAGTGTAGCACCCCCAGCTCAGAGCTGGAGAGAGGTTTTCAGGAGAGAGGCTGAAGCTGGGCTTTAGAAAAGGCATAGAGCAAAACTGGTGATTCATCTGACACTAGAGTTTTCCAGAAAACACACACACACACACACACACACATTCTGAAGACAAGGCCTGGAATGAATGAAGGTACTTTTAAAGAAATGATGGAAGCCTAACATATATGCGGTAAGCAGATGTCTCACTAGATTCTTTTATTAGTCTCCACCTGTTAACTACCACCCAGATCAAGAACGAGAGTATTTCCAGCCCCCTGGGGAGCTCCCCAATGCCTGCTCCCAGGCACTGGTGCCCCAGGAGCAGCCGCTCCTTCAACCCACCATAGATGACTTCTGTCTTCTGTCTAGAATCGTGGAGAGAAATCTTTCCGTTCGGGCTTTGTTCACTCAACCTTATGTCTGCAAGACTTATCCATGTTATGTGTAGCTATCGGAACAAATAGGCTTTTAATGAATGCCTCCTGTGAACCCAGTTCTGGCAAAGACTTCTTGTTACCTATCACACATCCATTTCTCCCTCCGTTCGTGCTACCGGAGCTCCGATTCGTGTGGGATAGTACTATGCACGGCTGGGAAACCACGTTTCTCAGGTCTCCCTGCAGCTAAGGGTAACCCATGAGACAGTGGAGGCCACTCAGCAGAGCTTCAGGGAAGCTCTTTAGGAAGCACTTAGCCAGCCAGAGGCCTCCCTGCTCCCCCTTTCTTCTGCCCGGCATGTGAACATGAGTGGAGCTCTGGCAGCCATCTTGGGCCATGAAGACACTTGAGAATAAGACCATGGGATAAAGATGGCGGAGCTGAAAGCTAACAGAGCCTAGGCTCCTAAGAACATTGTGGACCCTCCCTGTGAGCCTTCCTCAGGCGTGTTTAAGCCCCTGGTGCTCGGGTTTTCAGTTACAGGCAGGAGAACCTAATCCTAACAATTAGACCTATCAGTGCATAAAATCCCTTTGTTGCATATTGAATAAAATTCAGATTCCTTTCCATGGCCCACATAGCCCCATGTGATCAGGCTGCTAGCTTCCCTTCTGATCCCTTCTTCCACTCTCTCCTTTGCTTTTCATTCACAGGACCCTTCTTTCACGCTCTCTTTTTTGCTTCATAGCCATCACACCTGCTCTTCCTCCAGCAGGAACACTCTTAACAGCACCCGCCCGGTTTCCCCTTGTCTTTCCATTGCACCTTGAGCACCTCAAAGAGGCCTTCCCTAAGCTCCTGACCTTAACCAGATGCTCCTGGTACTTTTCATTTCAAGACATATCACACTTGGAAATTATATACTACTTTGTTTGCTTATTTCCCAAAGCCTGTTCACTTCCACTAAACCCTCAGTTCCAGGATGGCAAACAACTGTGATTTTGTTTCACTCACCTTTATGTCCCCAGAGCCTACCACTGCTCCTGACACGTGGTAAGTGTTCCATAAATATTTTTGAGTTACTGAGTAAATGGGTGAATGAATGAATTTGAGAAAAACATAAAGAAGACTACATCTCCCAGCTCTACAATAAAGTAAAAACCATGACATATACATAAAATACCAAGGTGAACAAAATAGACAGCAATGAGACAAAAGCCAGATTGGTGGGGGGGATGTCAGGGACTCATACACACAAGCAGGGTTCTGATAATCCAGAAAAGAAGAGAACAGTGTGTTCAGGGAAGACTTCACAGAATAGGAACAACTATAGCAAATAGAAAAAAAAAATGAAAAGCAATTAGTATATGAAGGAAAGTCCATCAATTCTGATTGGGCTCAATTGTGAGTAACAAAAATCTCAAAATAACCATGGTGTGACGAAGACATAAGCTTGTTTTACACTCACATAAAAGATGTTAAGACACCAGGGAGTTAGGCGCTTTCTATCTTGCTTCTCTGTCATCCTTAGTGTATTTTCTGGCGGTCCAATATGGCTGCTCATGCTCCAGCCATTGCATCTAGAATCCATGCAGCAGGAAGAAAGAAGAGAAAGAGAAAGGGAAAGGGACAAAGGATTTATGCCAGATCCTTTAACATGTCATTGGCCAGAATTTAGTTGAAATAATCTATCCCAACCTCAGGGAAGTCAGGGAAATGTAGCCATAATTCTATGCCCAGATCAATGTCAGGGTTCTATCATTCAGGAAGAAGTGCAGAGTAGGTATTGAGTTTACCCAATGCAGCATCTACTTAGGACAGGGAAGGTATGCCATCTGTGGAAGTATGGCAGATTGCCAAAGAGGCCACAATACATTGTAATCTATCATCTATAACACTGCCCCTTGCATCTGGGCTGGCCTGATACTTCCTTCTACCAACAGGGTATAGTAGAAGCAACAGTAAGCCAGTTCCTAGTCTAGGCCTCAAGAGCTCTTGCAAATCCCGCTAGTGTTACTCTTCAAATGCGGGCTGCCATGTGGGTGAGCCTGTCCGGAGCTTGCCTTCTGGAGGATAAGAAGTCACATGACAAGAAAGCCAGGCATCCAGCTGACATCTAGGTGACCACCAGAAGTGGGAACAAGGACCAGCCAGCCCCCAGCCAACTCGCCAAGGGACTGCAGATGTGTGAGCAGGCACAGACCAGCAGAACGAACCAGCAGACCTATGAGCCAGACTAACTGTTGTTCAAGTCACTAAGTTTGGGTGTGCTCTCTTACTCAGCCAATGCAGATGGAAAGGCTGCAGGTGAGAACACACCAGAACTGCGTAGAGCTAGGTGGAGAAGATAATCCTTGGGAAGCTGATATTAACCCACTTCTCCCAAATAATCGCACCTATATTTGTATAGCGCCCCAATTCCAAAAGAAGAGTCCTGCTGGGAGCCAATGGTCGTCCCAGATGCTTCTGGTTGGAAGAGCACTGGAAGAGAGAGCCAGGAGTCCCAGCCTCCAAAACTCCACTGTCCATCGCAATTGTGTGGCCTGAAGCAAGTTCTAAGCCCCTCCTGTCCCTGGGCTCCCATCTCAGCAATGGAGTCAGCTTAAGCCCCCAAGCCCCTTCAGTGGTTACAGCAAGGCCAAGTCAGCCAATGAAAAAAACAAAGACAGCCCAGCTGGGATTTAGAGAGACAGGAAGTAGACAAGGATCTTTGGAAAAGCTCCGGTGATCCAGAACAGAACCACTGGTTCAAGCTTGGAGAGGGAAAGGGAGGTCGGCGCCGCCCCCAAGTGGCCAGGCTTTCTTCTGAGGGTCTCTGATGCCACCACTCCTGGTCCCTCCCTGGCAGAACCACAGAGGCCCTAGACAAAGTGACTGATCCTTCAGACCCCTCAGTGAGGAGGTGACAGAGCCGGAATTCCAGCCTGAGCTCTGGATTTCAGTGCACTGCCCTCACTACCTCACCGAGTGCCCTGCCGCCGTGGGAACCAGAGTAACAGCTGGTGTGGGAGCCTGCGGCCCCAGTTCTGGGATGCCACACACCTGCCCATCTTCTCCAGCAGGTTGGGATGGAGCCTGAGATCTCTCCACATCCCCCGCAGCCCAGGGGCCAACAGCCAGTGGTTATCCCGGGAATCACTGACTCATGACTGCACCTGTGCGCCCCCAGAGTCACACACCTCTGCTCTCAAACAGCGCTCTGTCCCTGTCTCCCCACCACACACACACCCCTGCCCCCTTCTGGGCAATGAGACACTGACCCACGGTGGTGACGGCATGCCTTCCCGTCCCCAGGAAGAGGGTGAGCCCATCGGCTGCTAGTGAACCCAGCTCTGGGGGCCACATGGGCTTCAGACACTCCCCAACTCGGGAAGGCCCATCCACCTTCCCTGGCTTCTGCCCAAACCCCATGGCCAGCCCCGCCCCCACGAATAGTTGTTCAGGGCTTCAGCATCTACACCTTGCCAGCTGTGTGATCCTGGCACTTCAGTTACCCTCTCTGATCTTCACACATAAAACAGATACGATACTACTCTCTTCAAAAAGTTGGAAAGATTCAGAATTAACTTTTAAATCAGATAATGGATCTGATCCCCTCTGGTCTTTCTGGAACATAGTGGGTACCTCTGAGTACCCACATAGTGCCAAATAGTGCATGTTGTCGCTCAGTGCCACACTCTCCTGGTTTGACTCACTGCGCAGGGCTAGCCCTGAAACTACATTTCCCAGGTTCCCTTGCTGTTGGCTTTCCATTAGGTTCAACCAATGGGAAACATTGGTGGGAGATTGGAAGGTAGAAAGAGGAGGAAGGCATTTGCCTGCTGCTGGCAGAGGCAAAGGGCCACGAGCCGGGAGCAGCCTCGGGTACTCCCAGGTGTGCCACAGCCCCCAGGACAAAGGCGGCTTCCTGGATGGGGGGTAGGAACCTTCATGTCCTTTTGCCCTCTGACCCGTTTAGCCCCCTGTAACCAATTCTTGCATTAAACCTGCTTGAAACATTCAGATAGAGCAGTTCCAATCTGCTGCCTGGGCACTGATGCATGCTGAGGACAGCAGGTAGCCGGCATCTGGAAGGTTTCTCACTTACTCTGTGCATCCTTCTCTGAACCCTAGCCCAGGCCCTCTGGGGTGCCAAGAACCCCCTCGGCACCCCACATACACGTCCTACCCCACCCTCAGATCAAAACCCCGACTTGGGCCTCCACCTGTCCTAACAGATCAATGACTTGAACCCTGGGCCCTCCCCTCTGTAAGGGCTCAGCTCTTCTGTTCTGATGACTTGGCCCCAAACCTCCTCATCTCACTGGTTCCCCACACCTGCACAGGGGCTCCCAGCAGCCCCACTAGGACAGAATCCTCAATTGTGTACAGTTGGAAACTCACACCTTTGACACAACAGAGAAAGGAATGACTTCTGCCGCCAGCACAAGTCAGAGATAACTCTGGATTGAAGCAGCCTGGTGGAGACCTTCTGGTCTAGCCTCTGCTCTTCGGCATGGCAAGATACTGTTACACCCATTGTACAGACAAAAACAGTTTTCTCTCTCCCTCAAGGAGAGAAAGGACTTTGCCCACGACTTTCTTCTGGAAAATGCTCTCGTCCATCACCAGCCTCTGCCACTTTCCTTTCAGGTGTTCGTGGGGCGGACACAACCCTCAGCTATGCAGAGCCCTCCCCAGGGCTGAGTCCCACACCCTGGACTTTTCCACTCCTGAGACTCTGGCACAACACAAAGTCTTGGATTCTATCTCTGTCAGGTGCCATCGTCCAGGGGAATCGAAACAATCAGTACTCAACTGCTGGTGAGAAATACATTTGTTCTGAGCTGACCCCTACCTCCAGCCATGCAGTTGTGCCCTCCCCAACCCTGCAGGGTGCCATTCATGTCATTGTCCATGGGCACAGCCCCTCCCACACCATCTGGAGGCACGCCGTGCACATTCGAACAGTGGCCCTGCCTTTCCAGCGACAAGGTTAAGTCCACAAGGACACAGCGGTAGAAGGAGCTCACAGCTAGGGGTCCAGAGATCGGAGTCTGATCTGGAGTCTCCCTCCAGCCACTGACCCTCTCGCCATTTCCTCTCCAGAATGATCGGGTAAGTCTGTGCAAAGCCGGACACCTACGGACGTGCTTTCTCACTTAATCGTGTCGAAGGCGAGGC
The DNA here is from genome assembly GCA_004024625.1 of Mellivora capensis. NCBI lineage: Eukaryota > Metazoa > Chordata > Mammalia > Carnivora > Mustelidae > Mellivora > Mellivora capensis. The sequence goes on from PISX010007822.1 coordinate 56,876, forward strand.
AGACAGGTATCCCCACTGCAGAAACAAGAGGACGAAGGCCAGAGAGTTGAGGGCTTGCCCAGCATCCCATGGACCCAGAGGGCCAGAGCCCGACCTTGGACCCAGCACTCGGGCTCTGCGACTGGTCCCACCACACTCAACTGGGGCCCTGGGCGCTTTCCAAGCCATGAAGTCAGTTTGTGCCCGAGTGCCTGGCATTGGCCATCTTGGGCAGTGAGGTGGGTAGTGTCATGGGGCTTCCCCCTCCCCCGGGCGGTGGGGGTGGGGGGGATCCTCTCCAGTTGAAGCTCGGAGCGGGATCCGCCAGGTGCCAGGTACAATCCCAGCATTGCCCTCACTGGCGTGGGCCTGGCAAGAGGAGCCTGGGAACAGATGCTGTGCACCTTGTTCCTGGCACACATGACGGATTTGTGGGTCCCCGTCGAGCCGCTGTGCGCCCTCCCCTGGTACACGCCGTGTCAGCCCGGCCCGAGCTAGTGAAAACAAACGGTGCCATTATCCTTCCGCTGACTGCCACGTCGTCTATTTATACCACTTAAGACACAGGATAAATGGCTTCTCAGTTTCATAATGAAAGGAATATTTCATTTTGCAGAGATGAGGAACTGTTTATGGAGCATAAAAACAACATTTATACTGTGTTTTGATAATAAACTGATCTGGAAGTCAGTTCATTGAGGCGGCAGCTTGTGTCTTCTGAGGTCGGTGTGGGGGGGAGAGGGGTGCAAGAGCCTGGGATGGGGGGCGGGTCTCAGGACCCCCAAGTGTCCCCTCCGCCGGCTGTATTAACCCAGGGGTCCTCACAGCGATCCTGTAGGGGCCTCCCTTATCAGCCGCAGTCCCAAGACGGGGGGAATGAAAACACGAAGAAGCTTAGTAGCTCCTCTGGGTCCCAGAGCCTATAGCTGGCAGAGCTTCAATTAAACATACACTCTTAACCGCTGGGCTGGGGATTTGTCCTTGGCCTCAGAAAGGCCTAGAAGGTGGAAGGAATACAGTAAGAGGAGGTGAGCAAGAAAAGAGTTTTACAGTTTGTGGAAATACGAGCCCAGCCCGGGGTCTCTGCACCAGCATCGTGTCGCCAACATCCCTACGGTTCCTGAGGAGGCTGGCAGGGAGTCGGGGCTGGGATCTTCTTGTTCCTGCAGGTTCCCTTCTTTCAGGGCCTTGCTGTTGCCCCAAAATGCCTCCTATCACAGGCTCTGCATCCACAACTCCGTTCTGTCACGGAAGCACTGGTGACCCAGTGGTCCTTGCTGCTGGATGGGCCCTGCTTCCCTCCCCCGCTAATGCGGGAGCCTGTTGGGATCTCCCCTCTGCCCAGATGCCAGGGTCTCCCTCACTGTTGCTCTCGTGCACCTGCTGTGATGGGCCAGACTCATGGGTTGGGCCCTCACCTCCAACACAATGGTATTTTCAGGGGAGGCATTTGGGAGATAATTGCGCTGAGGTCGTGAGGCCGGGGCCCAGGATGGGATCAGTGTCCTTAGAAGAAGAGGGAGAGACACCAGAGCGCGCTCGCTCTCTCTCTACGATGGGAGGCCGGAGCAAAAAGGAAACCATCTACAAGCCAAAAAGACAACCCTCAACATGAACTACAATCTGCTGACCCTTTCGACTTGGATTTCCAGTTTCCAGAACAAGGAGAAATCAACGTTTGTTGTTTAAGCCCCCGGGGCTATGCCGTGTTATAGCCACTAGGCAGACAGACATGCCCGCGGGGGTCCTGGGTGAGGGGTTGGGGATAATACCTGTAGCCTTTGGGCGTTGCCATGTGCTGAGCACAGTGCAAAGTGCTTTTCACAAGTTGTTGCTTTTCTTTACAGTAGTCATGGCAATTAGGTGTAACTTCCCCTAGTTTAAAAATAAAGAAACGGACCCAGGGAAGTCAACAGACTTGTCCAAGGCCACACAGTTGGCAATGGGCAGAACAGAAAGACGGACTGCAGTCTTGGCCATTCCGAAGCCCTTGGAGTCTCTGCTGCGTCTCCTCTCAAAGACTTCAGGGCTGAGGCCAAAGAGTGGCTGTGCTGGGCTCCCTACGCCTTGCCTTCCATTCTGGAAAAGCTCCCAACTTCCCCATGAACACCTCAGTCTATGTCTGATGTACAACACACAACAGTTCCCAAAGATACCCCCATCCTAATCTCCCAGAATCTGTGAAGGTATTTTAGGTGGCAAAGGGGACTTTGCAGATTTGATTCAGTTAGGGACGTTGAGGGGAGGAGATTATCTTGGATTATCCAGAGAGGCCCCAAAGGTAGACACAAGTGCTCTCAGAAGAGGGAGATCTGACCACAGAAGAGAGGAAGGCAATGTGCTGTCAAAAGAGAGAGGGAAGAAATGCAACCATGAGCCAGGGAGTGTGGCCACCCTAGGATCTGGAAGAGGCAAGAAAGGGATTCCCCTCCAGAGCCCTCACCAGGAACCACATAGGCTGACACCTTGATTTCATCTGCATGAGACTCATTGCTAACTTCCGACCTCTACAACTGTAAGAACGAGCTTGTGTTGCTTTAAACCGTCAGGGCCACGGGCGATTTTTACAGCAGCCACAGGAAACTAGGTCCTCCTATAAAACCCAATCTCCCAGTTCGGCCCTGACTTTAAAACTATTGTCCTGGGCACTCCATAAGGACTCCGAATGCATCAGTACCCCGACACGGATCGCAAAACTCCACTGCTCTGTGTCTGGGGTTACCACAGACAAGCGTCTTCCAGTTATACTGGATTTCCTTTGGGCGAATGGGAAAGATGGCTGGAGGTGACTTGCACACAGTACACAATCCGTAAATAGTTGCTGAATTAATTTATGAGAGTCTAGTACTGAGTCATCATTCTTTAATTCTGTTTCTCTTATGTTTTGTTTCTCTTTTTTTCCCCTCCCCCCAACCATTCCTTCCTAATTTTCTATCCTAGGGATGCATGGAAGAAACTCTCAAAATGTTTACATATCTAAAGAGACTCCTCAGCCCTCTTTCAACCCTTCTCCTTCTCGTGCCTCAGGCCTCCTCCGAAAAATATGAGTAATGTTAATAACTGTTTCCAAAATATGAACAGTTTTGACGCTTTAGGTCCAATGCTTCCCCCTTTCCAGGCACGCTCTAGAAAATGTGTTAACACATTGCTTATGGCTCTTAGCTCACTTTTCCTTGAATGTGATTACTTGTCTTCTTGTGAATCTCTTAAGGCAGGAGTTAGGTCTTTAACTCCCTGTAAACCCTTCCCCCACCCCCTTCAGCTAGGGCTGTAACTAGCATTTAACAAGTACTCCCACCATTGAGTAGATGACAGGATTGTGGGTGGCTGGATCGGTGGATGGATGCCTGAGTGGATGAGACTATTTACCTACCTTTTACTCTTAAGTCACAGCAAAGAGGTCAAAACAGAAGTTCAAGGTCACTGAGGCAAGGACAGATTTCACATGGGACAGCCAATTTATCCAATATTGCAAATGAGTAAAAAATGATAAAGTTCCTCCAAAGTCCAGAAACCCAAATGGGTGTCTGCCCCTGGCCAAAGACGCATGATATATCTTATTAATAAAGCCAGACCAGTGTCCTCAAATTATCCAAGGAATACATTTGCCCACCCACAGTGATGGGGGAAGCGATTACTTATTAATAAAGCAATAGCTAAATCTAATTATATCCCCATCAGAGGCAGCTGGTAATAAAACCGGGCTGGTCTTCCAGAGCTTGGTGACCTCACTGACCTCAAATCAAAGTTTAAACCATCCGTCAGCTTCCAGTACATTCCCAGCACACCTACCAATTACCAGCACCCTGGTGCCGCTGTCTGCCTGGGGTCAGAGGTCACCGGCTGCCCTGGATCGCTGGGAGCTGGAATGGGGCTTTAGAAATCTCATTATCCTGTTAACCATACATTTATCTGACAAGATAAAAGAGACTAGGTGACCAAGCTATCATTAAAGATTAATAGAAAGTATAAAAAATTCAGCTGCTACCAGCATTGCTGTTTAGGGTTTGTGATCGGCATGACAGGGTTATTAATCAGGGAGCCAAAAAGATTTAGGTCTTTGCTCTTGATATTTTCTATTTTTATTTTTCTTTATTTTTTCCTTCTCTCTGTCTCAAGTCATTACCTCGTCTCCTACCACCCCAAACCGGAGGTCAGAGGAGACTCCTGCTAATTGGCTCCTCCGGTTTCAAATCATAACCCATTGGGCCAATTATAAAATCGCCAAGACTCAGAGGTGACGCGGTGGCGGCAGAGGGACGCCGGCGAGCTGGGGACAGAGTCAAGCAGCTCGCCGGGAGGCTGCCCTTCCTGGCGTGCCAAGCCTGTTAATCAAGTGGGGTGGGGGGGGAGTCTGTTGATACGTTTTTAATTGAATTCAGCCCTACAAGGCACACCCAGGCTCCAAGATGATGTCTCCACATTCGTGATCCCATTTCAGTCTTGGGAGAGATCCTTGGCCCAGCTTGCCAGGAATCAGAGGGCGGGCTCTGTTTTCGGGCTGCAGGAGCCTTTTTATTGTTTTCGGTTCCAGCCCTTCTTGCCCACCCACCTCCACTACCCTGTCTCTTCCCTGGCATCATCCTGAGCCTTTCAGATAATGCATCAGTGGCCTTTCCCCCTGCAGCCTCGGCTGTGCGCTCAAAGGACAGTTCGGCAGTGCCCGGCTCCCGCACCCCGCTTATGCTCCCAGGCCACTGCAGGGAAGCCAGCAGGAGGCGGTGGCGGGCGGAGGAAGGTGTCCAGAGCAAGAGCATGGCTTTCATCCGCCCTGTGGAAGGGACTTGCGGTCAACAGTCAGGAAGCGACTTGACCACAGCCCTGGGGTCAGCGCCCCTTCAGCAGTGAGCACAGGATGCACATCGGCTCTGCAGGACTTTCGTCCGCTGCCTCCCCACGGAGAGCTGGGTAACCTCGGCAAAGTCAGTCGGCCTCTCTGAGCCTGCTTCCCAGGCTAGGCAATGGGAACAACCCCCTCCCTCTCAGAGTTGTTTGAAGATCAAAAGGAATCCTTGAGTGCAGTCTCTTCTGTTGTAATCACTTCTGGCCTTGCTCCTGCTTCCTCTGGGTTCCATTAAAGCTAATCTGATAAATCAATTAAGGATAAAATTCCATTGACTGGCCTCTGGCTAGCTGCCAGGGTTCAAGGACAACGTTTTATTCTTCTGTGCGACTGTACTTTCCCCACCCTCCAACACCACTCCCCACTGCAAATACACACACACAGGAGCACGCGCGCGCACACACACACACACACACACACGAAAGAGAGCTCTCAATGAATAGTGGAATGGCCTCTTCTTTTCAGATCACAGACACTGTCCGTGCCTCTGTCGTCTAGCACATGCCCCAGAAAGCCTCCATAAAGGAATGATTGTCTGGCCGGAAGGGCCATCAAAGCCACCTCCTAGCTGGAGAGTCAGGTCAAAGAACGTGAAGTATAACTCACCATCTAGCCCAAGAAGCCAAGGAAGGTGAAATGGAAAGAAGCATCAGGAAGAGAAAGAACGGGTTGGAGAGAGGAGTGCCGGATGGCTCAGAGAGAACGGCTTTAAGACTGAGTTCAGGCATAGACTTGGCCTTTAAAAGAGATGTGACTCCAGCCGGCTGTGTGGCCCAGGGCTGGGCCTGTCGGTTTCTGGGACGGCGCATGGTTGCAGAGCGTGGAGATGGGGCTGTCGGCGACTGCTGGAGAGTACTGGGCTTTCCCCTGGAAAGCCAGGCTGGTGATGTAGGACGCGGAGTGTGGGGTACAGGGTTCTTCAGGCAGGAGCGTGACATGAGGAAAGTAACCTTTCAGGGACATACTTGTAATGACGCTCCACAGAACAGGGAAGAGGAGAGAATGGAATTGGGAAATGAATCCTGTGAAGGCACAGCCGGGATGGTCATGTGTGGACAGAAGGACAAGTGTACTCACTCACCACCTGGACAAAGCCGGGTAGCCCCTGCAGCCAATTCTGGCTTCCTCTCCCCTCATCCCAGCCACAGCCTGCCCAACAGTAGACAGAAAGGGAGGACGTGCTTTCTCTGTCCCCTTCTGTCCCCCACTCCCTCTGACTGCCCAGGTAGCTGTCCCATTTGTAGAAACGGAGCACTTTGTATTCAGAGCAGCACACATCTAATTATTTACTAGAGGATTTACTAGATGTGTGTCTAATACATAATGATATTTTTAAGTATTTTTCCCCCAGAAAGTAATTTTCCTTTAAGCAAGCATGCCCATTGTTTGAGGAGCCTACATTTGGGAAGAGAATCCAGAGAAAGACAAAGACCCCATGACTGCAGCCGGGGAACAGGCTGGCTTGCAGACAGAAATAGGGACAACTTCCTCATAAAATTCCTCCTAAATGATTCTGGGGCTCAGAAAAGGGAGTGTTGTGTGTGTGTGTGTATGTGTGTGTGTGTGTGTGTGTATGTGTGTTGAAGAGGAACAACAAAGAAGGAAACTACAGTTTGGACATCAACATTCCTCAAGCCTTGATGCATCATATTCTATGGCTAAAGGAACTGATAGAGAAGTAAAGAAATGCTCAAAATTACTCCGCCGGCATCAGTGCTCATCGTCAGCTCAGTCTTTGCTGAGAGGGCTGAAGAAACAGAAGTACAGTGTTCTCCCCACCCAGGGGCATGCTTAGTATTTTCAAAGATCCATTTGTAGACCTCACCATCACTGCCAGAGTGCCTTCTGTCCCTGAGCATGGTGGCTGGAACCATTTGCAATGTGATCGGATGCAATGCTCACATTTCTGCAAGGAGCATAATTATTCCTATTTCAGAGGTGAGAAAATTGAGGCACTAAGAGATTAAACATTCCCCCATAAGAAGCTCAATTCAAATACAGGTTCCTTTAAAGAATTTTTCCCCCAGAAAATAAATTTCCTTTAAGCAACAATGTCCATTTGTTTGAAGAGCCTACATTTGGGGAATGAATGAATCCAAAGCTGGAGCTCTTAAACACTACATCACACTGACTTGCTTCATTATGACCCAGTTTTGAGGCTAGAGAGTTCAGAATCTAGGTAGATGAGGAAACCATACACATACGAAAACCAGAGTTGTCCCATGGTGATCTAGATGGAAAGACAGCAGCTCCCTGACATCATAAAAACTCGTATTCTCTCCATATTCCCACTCTGTCAGCTAGCTTCCCTCATGGTTGCAGAATGGCTGCCACGGCTCCAACCAAGAGACACAATTCTGATGATATCCAATGTAAGAAGAGAGACTAGTTAATTCCTGTATCTCTCTTTTTCTTTACGTTTCTTTCTACTGGTTTCCTGTAATCTCTACTATACCTGTCTAACCTTATATCTGGGTATGTAGGGAGATGTGTTGGGAAATGTTCACTTAATGTTAAAAAGGCATGGTTTTTGTACATTGATGCATGGCTTGATTTTTTTTTTTTTTTTGGTAAGGAACATGAATCATTTTTTAGGGGGAAAAATAATAAATTCAGGATTCAAAAAAAAATAGCAAAACAAATGTTACCATGCCGTTCACCTGCTGAAGAGGCACCAGTGTTTCCCCTACTGATGACAGGACAAAAGACAAACTCCTCAGCAGAGTCTCTAAGGCTGCCTGTGATCAGGTGTCCGTGGTCCTGTCGCAGGCCACTGGTCCCCAAACGTGCTGGGTGTGGGGGTGCTTCCCCAGCTCGAGCCGCTCCCTACAGCCAGAGGACCTCCCACCCGTTGCTCTCTCAGGGAAAGCCTCATTCTCCCTTGAGGCCCAAACCAAGCATCACCTGCTCCTTTCAGCCTCCCCGGGGAAGCGCAGTCAGAAGGCAATGCTCCCCTGTCCAGGGCCCAGAGAATTGTATTTCTTCTACTGTTTTAGGGTATCTTTCAAACTGCCTCACCAGGGGCTTGGTTTGGGTGGCAGACTGGAGCCAGCCTCCACTGGCTCTCAAAATGGATTCTGTGCGTCTCTTCCAAAGATGTCACCCTGGGACCTGGACATGGGCCACAGTGGGGATATTTATACCACGGGAATTGGCCAGTGCCACGACCGGGTCTCTCATTCACTAGCCCATCCTAGTTTGGGTCAGCTCCCTCACCCCCAAATCAGCTCAGTGAGGTCAGTCTTCCTCCCACCCTGGAGCACCTAGCACAGCATTTTGTTCAAGGCAGGAGGAAGCTCACAGCCAGAGAATCAGCTTCTGGAATCAGCCGTGTAAGCAGACGGGCCATCCAGGAATTGACTCGTCCTTCCCAGCTGTGGGCATGGGCCAGCCCTCTGTCCCGGCATGGCGGGCGTGGCTGGGAGCTGCTTCCAGTCTTCCTGCAGTCTTCCTGGAGAGATCGACCCCCACCTGCCGGCGAGGGCAGATGCGTGGCTCCACAGGAATAAAGGCCCAGGCCCCCCCCCCCCCCACCAATCTTTCAATCTTATACAATGAAGAGGTTGAAGTGACTCCGGAACTGAGCCCAGCTGTTCACATTTTGGAAAATGCAGTGTGGATAGTTAAACTGGCCTAAGTGGCATTGACCATCCGCTGACCATGGGGTCACAGGGGTGGACCCGGTTCCCTAAAGCGCTGTCTGTGCTTTCGCAGGGAGACAGCAAGTGGCAGAGATGAGAGCAAGAGGCAGGCCCAGGCAGCACTCCTGTGGGATCCCCAAAACCCAGACTCACCGCTGTGACCTGCAGCATGCCCAGGTCTGTGCAGAGCCCTGAGGCGGGGCCGGGGGCCCCATAGAGCCGACAGCCGCGAGCCCCAGCCTCTCACCCCACACAACTGCCTGCCCACCCTCAAACTCAGGCGATCTGGAATGGGGTCCCTCCAGCCCAGAGGCAGGGCCCAAGTCTTCATCAGCCGTGTTCCCCGCCACCACGCCCAGTCTTCAGCCCATCCTGAATCATGTTGGTAGAAGGAAATCTGAGTTCTGGTTCTTGCCCTGAACGACCACAGACAAGGCCTTCCCTCTGGGCCTCAGTTTCTCCTTACAGACAGTGCCTCAGCTTGACGAGTTCGGTGAAAGCCTTCCCACCCCATTCAGCTTTGTCACTTTATGCTTCTAGGGCATGTCCAAGGCTCGTCCCCAGCAGGGAGCTACCCCTGTGCAAACCAGGCTCTCTCCTGTCAGCGGGGAGGGACAGCTCCCCAGAGCCCCCCGCCTCCTGCCCCAGCCGGCTGGGAGAGGTGCCTGCCAGTGGGAGCCAGCTGAGTGACGAGTGACAATCATGAGAGGAGAGGGGAGCTCAGCATGGGTCCCGCATCACCCTCAGCCAGCGGCTTCCTTAGTGGGAATATGTCAGGGGCATGTCAACACTTTGGCGGCCACACTTCAGGGCAGGAGAGGCAGGGACAGGGCTGGGGGGGAGCCTGCACCCTAGAGAGCCAGTCTGGAGGAGATGTGGGAGCCAGAACGCAGGAGGGGCTCAGGCTGCCTTGTCCCCCACCCTGCAGTTTTCAGGGTTCTGGGGACAAAGGAAAGGGCAGGGAATTTTCTTTCCCTGTGTCTTCTGCCCACTACAAATTTCTTCCATATCAGAACTCCACAAAGCAGATACCCAATTCTCAAATGAAGCTCAGTGGGTGGCTTGTCTTGCCCCAAGTCACCCTGTCCTCCAGGACAGAGAACCTTCAGGATGACGGTTGGAAGGTACTGAGCCACACATGTTGACCAAAACAAGGAAGTAGGTACCACCCACACACTTGCTACCATCCCGACTTTTACATGTCAACGGTGAGGGCTATCCCCTCCAACCCCGGCTAGGGTATCCTGGGGCCAGGTGGTTCCCAGGCTGACCGTGCCTAGAGCACCTTGCCCAGGGATGGCTACATGGCTATCTGATGGCAGGGAGTTTGGGAAGTCTTGAGTTCCCATTTATGGCGGGTCTGGGACAGGTAGGATGGTGGAGTGGGGGGCACTATGATGTCTACGGCCCTGGGGAAAGCCAGCTGGGGACCCGACCCAGAGACCCAGACTTCAGGCCAGCCCCCTGGGCCCACAGCCCCAATGGAGACTCAGCTCAAGGGACAGGCTGGAAGTCTGTTTCTCCCACCCTCGGCCTTTCTCTGTGTCCTTCCACTGGTCTCTCTGTCCAGGTCCTACTCCCACCCACTTTGACCCTCCAAAAGAAAAAGGCTGCCAATCTCTTCTTTCCCCCAGATAAGGTCCTGTGGGCCAAAAGAAATTGATGTGAGGGCCCAATAGACTATAGCCCCAGTGTTACCAAAGTGAAAACAGGCTTTCTTTTCCTTGGAAACCAGAGCCTGTATGTTCCTCCCACCCAAACTTGCATGTGGCTCTTCCATCAGAGGACCTTTCTAGAGGGGAGGGACAAAACGACCACAAATGAACCCCCCACATTCAGTTTTCCTGTCCCTCATGGGAGCCCAAAGAGGTTGGCTAACTTACGCAGAGTCACCCAGAGGCTGATGGCAGGAGCTGAAATCAGAGCCAGGTCTGAGGAAGACGCCGTTTACATCATTGCCCGCACCCCTGCCAGCGCTGTCCAGACTGGACTCCAGTTGCACGGGGCACCACCACGGTCATCTCTCCCAGACTCTGGCGACCGCCGTCCTTCTCCACCGCGGACATCTGTCCTGTCTCAGGCACAACCTTGGTTCCCTCTTCAGTCCAAGGGTAGCCCTTGGTCACATCTCCCTCCTTTCCTTGTCCCTCACCACTCCCCATCTACCTGTCCAAGGGTCAAGTGCCTCTCCCTCCATTTCCATTTTCAAAGCACATTTAGGGAACCGTGAAAGCTCAGGGACTGTGCTGGGTGCCGGAGAGACACTAATAGTGAGCAGGGGGCACTGTGTGCGCTCCCTGCTCTCGGGCTTTCTATTCTTCTTGCGGGGGGGCAGGTCCGTGGACGAAGAAGTAAGACGGCCTCTGACCGTGCCAAGTGCTGGAAAGGCTATGAAGCAAAGTGCGCGGCCCAGCCTGCCCCTCAGCTGCCCTGCATGGCATTGGACTTATGTCCTCGCCAGGAGAGGTAGAGATTGTCCCCAGTCACAGAGCACGAGACTGAGGCTCCCGGCGTTTGCAAGAGACACGGAGCCCATGCAGACCTGCTCTCCACAGGACCCAGCCTCCCGACTTCCAGCCCAGGGCTATTTTCAAATCCCACTGCCTTCCAGGCACCATATGAGACCACAGCCTTCCCCCCTTCCCCAAACCTGGGACAGCCTCCCCTCCCCTCCACCCCAGCACAGTCCCTGCATGTTGTCTACACGGATGGCTGGGAGCAGGAACAACCACGGAGCTCCAGGCACAATCCAGCCAACAGAGTGATCCCTTGGGAGGGCAGTCAGGAGCTGCCCTCCGATCACGGGGCAGACCGCTTGCTGAACTGATTGATCTCAGGTGAGTGCTTTGAAGCCAGAAGTGCCAGACAACATAATCCAAGTGCCTCGTCTGACTCGCTCATCTGTTCCTTGTTCTCTCTGTAGTCGCGTACATGCACTAAGCGCCCACTGTGTGCTGCTTCCCACGTGAGGCACCAGGCACACCGTGGGGAGGGAGACGGATAGGGAGTCCCACCTTATGGGGTTTGCGCGCTAGCGGAGGGCGTGCGTGGGCGGTGACCAAGCAAGCCCATGTGACTGCAGGATCCCACGCCAGGACAGGGACTGCGATAGGCAAGGAAGGGGTGACAGGAGAGCTTCTGATAAGGGGGACAGCGGATTTATTCTAGGGGTCCCAGAGGCAGGAACGACGATCTGGCATTAAACCAAGGGTGGAGGGCTGGGGAGGAGAGGGTCCAGCAGAAGGAACAGCCAGGGGCAAGGTGCGTGGTGAGTTCTAGAAACTGGGACAGGGCAGTGGTGCTGGTATGGCTTTGAAGCGGAAACAGCCAGGGGTGGCGGTGTCGTGGGTGAGGGCCACAGTGTGGGGTGAGTGATGGGTGTGATAAAGCACTGGGCCTTGACCCTGATGTAATGAGAAGCCTGTGGAGCTCCTAACTGGGACTAGGTCGGGAGGAGAGGTGCTTACGTTCCTTAAAGCTTTCGTCTGCCGGCAGGTGGGAGAATGGCTCCGCAGGACAAGAGGTGGCAGCAGGAAGACCTGTCCGGAGGCCAGCGCCTGTGTCCAGAGGGGATGAGGATGCTCTAGAAGGAGGGTACCAGTGCGGGGAAGAGAGGGAGGCACATCCTAGAGATACAAAGTCAGGAGGTGAGTTCGGCATGGGTGGGCGGTGCATTGCAGGGGGAGATACAGGAAAGCCAAGTCAAGCGTGGCTGCGGGCTCCACTCCGTGGACGAACATGGGTGAGGAAGCTCAGATGTTGGAACGTGAAATCGGGGTGAGATGCGCCCCAGACCTCACAGCCAGGCTCCATCCTCGACTCCTCTCGTCAGTTCTCAACACGCAGCATGTGCCGAGCAGGGCGGGGTCCCCAGGGATACAGCTTCTCTCTGTGCCCCTAGAGCACGAGATGCTGGAGACGAGCCCCGGACATCACGGTGTGCCCCACCCCCACCCACAGTATATGTCACCCTGTCCCCGGCGCCCCGGGCTTGGGATGGAGAGCCAGGGATCCCGAGCCCACTTCCAAATCCTGATCTGTCTCCAGGAAGTTACGCTGCCTGGGACCTTGCCATCCATCTCTGTTTCAAGTATGGTTCCTGAGGGTAAAGTGACACCAGGCACACAAAAGCTCTTCAGATCGTGACAAACAGTGAGTGAGCAGAAAATACCTGCCTTACCAAGCATGGGCTGGAGTCGAGACATGGAGACGTGAAGGGAGGGCGTTACAGGCTGGGGACACCGCCCAAGCAAAGGCCTGAGGAGGGGACCCGGCAGGGCTTGCCCGAAGGAGCTGGTGCAGATCGGCTAAGCATTGTGGCATGTTATCCTGCTGCCCAGTCTCGGTCGCCGGCAGCCCTATGAAGTCGCTCCTTGTTCAGATAAGGCAGGGTATCCACACTCACTGGCTCTGAAGGGGTCCCGCTCTCTGCCCCCACCCGGGAGCCCTTCACAGATGAGGAACTGCTTTTGGAGGTCAAAGCTCAAGGTGGCTTTTCCACGCTGACATCTCCCCAGGAACTGGGTGAGGCAATTTTAGTGACTGGGACCTCTGAAACTCAAGTGTGAGAACACAGGGCCATTCTGAGGAAGAGGTTGGCCTTTCTTGGAACGGGCCCAAGCAAATAGCTAGGGTCCCCTCAATTTCAAAGGCACAGATCTCCCAGAGGTGGGGTGGGGGGGGCTTGCGGGAGGTATGAGGAGGGGAGCCACTTGGCCCGGACCGGCCTGTGCGATTGCTCCCCCGGCTCTGGAGGGACAGAGGGCGAAGAACACGCCGTCCGCTGATCCACGACTTGAGCAGAACTTAATTGCTTCCCTGAACCTAAAAAATATCAAACTGCATAAATAAATGTGCTTTAAATTATTAATAAAGGCATTTACATCTGGAGTTGGAGCATGAAAATTAATCTAATTTCTTATGCTAAACCGGCCGCCGTGGCACGTGATTTAAGAGTTCCGAGACACAAAGGGCAGGGAAGAAAATGATGGGAGGTGGGCTCTTTGCATGTAAGACTCAGAAAAGAATGAGAAAGAAGGAACGAGTGGAAAGAAAGGGTGGGGGAGGTTCTCCTGCAGGCCCGGTTGAAGGCTGCTTCATCACTGAGAAGCAAGAACTTAGAGTCCACATTGACCCCAGGCTCCCTCATTTTAGTGGCACTAGAAGACCCTCCCGTCCAAATACTAACCCTGCTTAGCTTCAGAACGGCACTAGAAGGCTCTGGGGGAGCCTGGGTTTCTGGACAGGATGAATTCCTTGACTTTCTCAAGGGCAGGCATAACGAAAGCCGAAGCTGGGATGGGCCCATCCGCTAATACCTGAGTGGCCAGTGGGAAGGGCCCCAGAGACCCCTGCTACCCAGGCCACACGACCGGGCTTCCTCCCTTTAGCTTTTGGATGCAGGGTGGTACCAAACGGCCCTGCACCTGGACGCCAGTTCAGCCACTCACTAGTCAAGAATCTTTGGCCCAGCTTCTCCTCTGTGAGCCTCAATGTCTCCATCTGTAAAACGGGTGAATAATATCTATCTCACAGAATCTTCGCAAGGAGGCAGCATGGAATTTGGAAATTGCTGAGCCTGATTGCAGACATGATCAAGGCAGATAGTACTCCTACCAACGTTCTCCCATATCTTTGCTGCCCACTGATATGCCCCCTGATATGATCTCCCTCTCCGAAAGAGAGGGAGAAAAGAAAATGTTGGATTGGCGGCTTGGTCTGAGGGGAGAGCAGAGGAAGAGGGACAACATGGGGCCTGTTGTCAGTGGGTCCCTGGGACTGGGCTGAGCTCTGAAATCTAGAAGCTTGGAGTCAGAAGTTAAGAGGTTTTGTAGGACTGTGGATGGAAGCAGAGCCTGTGGCATGAAAGCCAAGAGAGGTGCATCACCCCCCGCCCCGTCCTCTTCCCAGAATGTTCTGTGTTCCTGTGTATGATGCCCTGGCCGGGGATGGCCCCCTCGCACAGCAGGGGTCATCCTGGGTAGAGACCGTGGGCAGAGACGGAGATGACAGCAGGAGAGGAAGGGTGGGGCAGATACCATAAGGGACAGCCTCCAAGACCCCAAAATACCCAGCAAACACTTGTTTCTGACAGTGGGAGCCAATGAAAGCAAATGGGCTGAGATTTTTCAGTCTGGGCTGGGGGGCCGGGCCGCCTGGGTTACATCTCTGAAACACCTGTCCTTAGACGACATACAGAGTAGGTGTCAATGCCATCAACTTCCTTCCGTACCCCCTTCTTTCCTGAGTCTCTGTGCATTTGTCATGCATTGAGCTTTTCCTCCATCTGGTCTCCAAGAGAGTCAGGGGTTAGGGTTTTCTACTTTGAACCCCAAAGGCAACATGGACTAACCCTAAAACCCTGGCCAACTCCTATCAAAATGCCAGCTAACACTTAACTCTACACATGTTATTCTTAACAGTTTAGTAAATGTTTTCACTTCTAACCCACTGAGAATCAACAACCGCCATGTAAAGTAACATCTCCCCTGGGCAGGAAAGGAAACCGAGGTCCAAGGGAAGGAACAGGTCCAAGGAAACACAGCTTGTACACCATAAAGCAGGAATGCAGCACTGGGTCCTCTGGGGCTGGAGAGGCAGGCCAACCTGAGGCTCAGTCCCAGTCAGTAGTGGCCATGGCTGGCCTTCGTGCAGTCCTTATCATATGCTATGTGTGCTCTAAGAACGTCTTCACAAAATCCCCGTCACGGAGGCACTCTTGTTAGTCCCCTGTGTAGAGAGAGCACTCCAGAGGGACTAGGCTCTAGTCTAGGGAGGAGAAACGTCAGGATTCTGGTGGCTCAGGCCAGAGGCCGCCACTCTCTTAGCAAATTCAGTTTCCCCGTGCATGCAATGGGCCTGGTAGCACAGAGTTTCCTCACAGCAGGCCACACAGCACCCAGCACCCAATGGGTTCTCAAGGACACGCATTCCCTTTCCTAGGCCACACGACTTTCCAGACCCACTCGCGTCAGGAGGACTGAAACAAAAGGACCAGAGATTGGTGACCAAGCAAGGAGGCCACCAGGAGGAGGAGCAGTCTGGTGCCCACCCTGGACCTTGGGCGTCTGCCTCCACCTGCCCTGGGTCTCTCTGCCTGGCGAGGGGTCCAAGACATGACTGATCGTCCTCTCAACCACGTGCACTTCGGTCGTGGGTATTTCACGCCCTGTGTGGTCCTCTCTGCCCCTTGCACTGCTCTTTTCACTCTTTCTAGCGGTGTCAGAAAGGACATAGCTTCGTGGAAAGGACAGTGGCTTGGAGTGACATGGGCCCACATTCAAACACTGGGGAGGCCGGGGGCAGGTGGTGGGGCCCCTGGGCAGCCCTAGTTCCTGCCTGGAAAAAGAAGGTGGTAGTCCCCCCGCAAGGTTACAGGCTGATACACGTCAGGGCTGTTTCTCCCACTGCGACCCTGGACACAGCCTCAAAAGGCCGCAGGATGGAACAGAGAGGTCCTATTTGGGGCAAGAATGTGTCCTTAAAAAAGGGAGGTGGGCACCTGCTCCAACACTGCTTTAGTAGGGTTTTTTTCCCCCTTGAATATTATCTTGCCTAATTGCACTTCCAAATTGCAACATGATTTTTTAAAAAGTTTCTTAAATAAAAGTTTAATTAGGGGCGCCTGGGTGGCTCAGTCATTAAGTGTCTGCCTTCGGCTCAGGCCATGATCCCAGGGTGCTGGGATCGAGCCCCACATCAGGCTCCCTGCTCAGCGGGAAGCCTGCTTCTCCCTCTCCCGCTCCCATAGCTTGTGCTCCCTCTCTCGCTGTGTGTCTCTCTGTCAAATAAATAAAATCTTTGGGAAAAAAAAAGTTTAATTAACGCTTATTCAAGTTAATCTAGGAGTTGGGGTTGAACTGATGACACACCCGAGGTGGCCATTGTGTCGTCTCTCTTCAGATTTCATAGCAACCAGGAGCCCCTTTTGTAATCATGGTGCGAAGCAAACATTTATGTCCATTTGATAGGACTCGAAGAATAGTTTTATATTTCATGTTGTGATAGACGTGTAGAGCTGTCACCTCTTTATGACGCACTGCTGGTCACTGCTTTGCTTTAGCTGCCATTGGGTCACTAGTGGAGGACCTCACACCGTCACTCTGAGTGCCAGAGTATGGTTATTAAGGACAAATGGAAGAGAAGCGGGGTATCTCTGAAGCCCACGTGTTTTGTGTTGTGCCTAGGAGGAAAAAAAATCCCATTTTCTCCAAAATTGCTTTCATCCTAAGTGAGTCAAGAATTTCCTGGTCCCGCTCTGGGAGCTCTGCCTCTGGGGTGAGCGCTGATAGGTAAGGACCAGGATTTCACTCGGAGGACAGAAAGCTTTGGTATTGTCCCCTGTCCCTTCCCGGGCTCCCTCCCTCTTCCTGAGGGAGCACTTTGAACCCCCAGAAACTGTATGCAAACTTATACATATCTTCTTCTGGGGGCATCTTCTGGGGACATATAAAATAGTAAGAACCAGACCCCTGCTCCTGCTGGCTCTGGCCGTCCTCAGCCCACACTCCCAGGTCTGATCCCAGCCTCAAGCTCCTTGCCCCCTTCCTTCTCTGCTCTCCTGAGAGAGGGTACTTTCTGGAAACCAGAAGGAACTCCATGGGGAGAGAAGTTTGCTCCAGCCCTTTGCTCCCACTTCCGACCCAGCCTTCCTCCAAACAGAGCCCCTCGGGCCTGCCCTGACTGGCCCCCTTGCTGGGGCGGCCTCAGTGGCTCTCCTCCGTCACCCCCAGGCCTTGCCCTGCTCCAGTTCAGTTTCTAAGATTTAGAAAAACCCAAAGAGGGGCACATGGGTGGCTCAGTCGTTAATCGTCTGCCTTGGGCTCAGGTCATGTTCCCAGGGTCCTGGGATGGAGCTCCTTATAGGGCTCCCTGCTCAGCGGGAAGCCTGCTTCTCCCTCTCCCACTCCCCCTGCTTATGTTCCCTCTCTCACTATCTCTCTCTCTCTCTCTCTCTGTCAAATAAATAAATAAATAAAATATTTGAGAAGAAAGAAAAAGCCAAAGAAAGAGAGAAAAGGAAGTGTGGCAAGCCCAGCTGGGGCGGGGGCAGCAGCAGGGAAGGGCCCCCTGGCCTGGCTGATGGGCTGTGCTTACGTTGCGGTTCATGCCGGAGGTTGTGGGGAGCACGATAACCCGTGAGCTGATTCGGAGAACTTTTGCAGGTTTTGTAATGCAAGGTGACAGCACAAAGTGGGAGATAACACGTGGCCCAGCAGTGACAACGGAGGGCAGGAGCAGACCGCTGGCCCTCCGACTCTCGTAACAGAGCACACATGGGGCCGTTTCTGAGCAGAGACATGAGCTCCCTTGGGAGAACTCACTTGCTCAGGGCTGGGGTGGGGGATGCCGAGAACCGAGATGAGTGCAGGCTGGGCCCCTCCTCTCCCACCAGGCCTGCTCTGGGACAGGGCTCTGCTGCATGGGTCTTGGGCTGCAGGCTGCCTGCCCTAAGAGTCAGCGAGTGGATGTTCCAGCAGCCACCTCCTCACCTCCTCGCCCTCTCTGTGGGACCACAGTCTTCCTTCCGTGGCATGGTGTTTAAGGCTGGCTCGCTCTGGACCAGCCTACTTTTTCAGCATTACCGCCTTCCATCTATCCCATGGATATGGCTGAACCACCAGAAAGTTTGCCAGGCATATCACACCCCCAACTCTGATACCCCAGTGCCTTTGCACCTACCAGGTCCTCTGCCCATAATGCTTTTCCCTTTCCTTCCGGCCTGACTGATCTTTCAGGAACCTGCTCGAATATCCTCTTCTCTGAAGACTCCCTTGGGTGAGAACTCACCCCCAGCAACCCCACCAGTTATGACTACACCGTCATCTACTCTGCACACTCTTCTGCCAAGATCATTTATTTTCCTGGCTGTTTCCCTTTCAGGGGACCAATGAGGAAAGGGACCGATGCCTTAATTTATCTCTTGCTCCCAAAGTCTAGGTCCGAGCCTGGCATACAGCAGGCAGTTGATGGATGTGTGCACGGGAAGGATGAAGGGCATGTCCAGGCAGAGGAGGGTGCCTCCCTGGAATTTGGTTGTCCCAGTCCTAGGACCTGCTCCTTCTCCTAGGAGAGAGTCCTGGGGTCCCCTCCCACCCCGTGCCACAAAGCCTTTTATATTCCTTTCGGGCCGAAGGCCCCATTCAAGGCCCTCTCCTCCACCCTTATACTCTCATACCTTGGATCCCAAGTGAGTGCTTGACCCCTGTGAAGTGGTTTGGACCCCGAAGGCTAGAGGGGGTCATGGGAACCCAGCTTTTTCCTTAAATGACAGATGCATCCCCGTGGCAAGCCCAGCCTGCTCTCTGCAGAGGAGGAGGGAGGACAGACTGCCTGCTGGTCGGCATCATTAACTACTTACCACTCAAGTCATTGCCTCGTTCCCTCCTTCAGAGAGTTCCCCCCGGGGCCTCCCTCCAGCCCTGGACTGGAAACCTAAGCACCCCTCCCATGACCTGGGGTGACATCAGCGCCTGGCCCCAGAAAAGGGTCTCGCCTCCAGAGCAGCCATGCCCAGAGCAGATGGGCCAGGACCTGGAGGGGTGCAGAGACTGACAGGAACTGGTTTAGACCAGACTTAGCCGGTTTTGCTCTGTTTGAGCAGGGGAGGAAGTGAGTGGTTCACACCTGGTGAGTGGGAGCAGCCAGAGGAATCTGGAGCCTGGGTGTTTCCGAAAGCTGGACCTCTCGCCCAGCACACAGGAGAGGTGGGTCCCCCAGGGGATGGGCCCCAACACATGCCCACAGAGACACTGAGAAACAACAAGGCTGGGGCTTCCTGTCTCCTCAGCCCAGTCCTGGCCCAACCCTGTTTGGTGGAGACCTCCGAAGAAAGGGGAGCCCTAGCTCTAGGTGTCCAGAGAACCCTGAAGGCACCTGTGTCCTTGCCCTGGAGTCCTTGGAGAACTATGTATGCTCCAGGCTTGTGGGTAGCCAGACTGCCGTGGGTGGCCTCCCTTCTGGAAACTTCCATCACTTCCATCCTCCATGGGGTGTCAAACCAGGCCCCTGCTCCTCCAATGAGGAGAGGTCACGGCAGCTGGGGGTCCTGACGTCCCTGTCAGGCTTGTCAAGGAGACACACGCTATGGACACAACCAGGCTTCTGCTCAGCTTGCTGCCCGCACAGGACACTTCCCTGCTGTGCACGTTTTCCTAGACAGAAACAGCCCTTTCCTTTCTTGTCTTCTCCCGAGGCCGAAATGCTCGTTGAAAAAGCCCATGGAAAGGGAGAGCCAAAATCAAAACCCCGACAGGCACTTGCCTCTGGGAAGCGGGGGGGGGGGGGGGGGGGGTGTCAGTCGTGCAACTTGAGGTGGACCTTGCTCGAATCCCGCCTCGCTGGCTTACTGGCCGTGTGGTGCTGGGCAACATGACCTCTCTGAGCCTCAGTTTCCCCACCCCACCCCCCCAACCTGGGAAACAGTCACAAGCATGGAACGCCTGCTGCAGGGGGTCACTTGCAAGCATGCAGCGAGAGCCTCTGGACTCTGAGCTTCCCGGGGTGGCACACGGCAGGTGTTTAAAAGACAACAGGTCCCCTGCTGCCCCTTCACCGCCTGAGCGGATCTGGGGTCCCCCACCCTGCGGGGTGGACCAGACACCGTGGGTCTGAATCCTGGTCCCACCCCCCACCAGCTGGGTTAGCCTTGGGCAACTAACCTAACCTGTCAGACTCTCCCTCTCCTTTAGGTGATAGGGACCTGTAACAGTCGCCAGGGCAGAGGGCCATCAGGAGGACTGAATGGGGAGGACACAGGCCAAGTCAAGCCAGTCACTGGCATGGAGGGAGTGCTTGGCAAATGTCGGTGGTTCTACTGTTTTTATAACACACACCCAACAGAGGCACACAACTCTCCTCCTGTAGGTCAGAGTCACAGGCAGCGCGGCCTCTGGAGCCCCAGGAGAGCCAGCAGCAGTGCCGCCCCAGCCAGAAACTGTTTCATCATCCATACCTCCCAGCCAGATCAACGTCACCTGTGAGACACTTGGCACCCCTGGGTCACCCACAAGGAACCCAGCTCCTGAGGTCAGGTCAGGAACGGTGCTAGCGAATTCCCAGAACAGGAGAATATTTCCTTGCAACACTCTCAGCCAGGGCCCAGAGGTGCCGGGAGGAACAAGGGAAGCCACACCTGCTCTGTGTGGCCCGTCCGTGCGTGGCCCGCGTCCCAGGTGGAGGCTAAGGTTTGCAGCCGCCGCAGGGCCCGAGCAGACCTAGAGCCTACTGGAGAGCAGAAGCCCAGGTTCAAGAGGGGGCACGGAATGCACCACGGTCAGAAGACAGCCGGGTGACAGCCACTGCTAGCCCACAGCACCTGACCCCTGTCCCTGCTTGGGCCACCTTGCCACACACTGACATTCCGAGAAATCTTCCTTTGTGGGCAGAAGGGTGCAATTTTAATTGCTTTTGAAAAGCCATCAGCCTCACACCTGACTTTTGACCACCGCGTTCTCCAGCTTTTTGTTGCGGTTAATTTTTTGGAGGAAATTCACTCGACACATAACTAGCCATTTTCGGTGTACAAGTCAGTGGGAGAGAGGGCACTCACAAGGTCGGTGGCCAGCAGCTCTCTCGACTCTGGAGACTTTTCAGCACCCTGTTAAGACACCCCCTCCCCATCAAATAATCTCTCTCCATTCCCGGCCCCTCTCCAACCCCCCATAGCCCCGAATCTGCTTTCTGTCTCTCTAGATCTGCCTATTCTGGGTAGGTCAGGCAAAAGAAAGCCTACATCACGTGGTCTTTTGAGTCCAGCTTCTCGTCCTGACCATACTCTTCCTGAGGCTTTCTGGCTTCCAGCACGCCTCCGTCCTTTCTACCTTTTTACGACTAAATCATATTCCACTGCATTTGTCCATGGTTGGACATACGGATTATTTCACCATTTTTAAACATGCAGAAATATGGACAGAATAACGTAATGAGCACCCATCTTCCCGTTCCCCAGATTCCGCAGCTGGGCAAGAACCAGGGCAAGGCCTGAGGGCTGCCTCGGTGCGTGGGGAAGGAGACGCCCACCCCGGGCTGGGCAGGTGCACCTCTGAGAGCTGCACCTGAGGCACCCCGCTGGCCTCACCCCAGGCCTGGCCCCGTTGGACAATTTTAGTATTGTTGACATACTTGCTTTATCCTGCTCTGTAAACACATGTTCTTGCTGAGATTCTGGAAGACATGATATGGTGCCCGGGACACTTGTCTCCTTGTTGTTCTGCTCCCATCCGCTCTGAGGACGTTGGACACAGTAACAGATCCATCCCCCCTGCCGCAGGGCCATGCAGCTGTACTTCTAGTCCGTAGCCCCTTCTCGAGTGCCCCAAACATTTCTTCCATGCTTTTTGTTTGTTGGCTCCTTGGCTTGGTTTCAGAAGGATCTTAGAAAGTTTCCCATGTGATGTGCGGGTATCAGGTTTCTTTCATAGGAAAATGGCCTTGGCTTCCCCCCACCCGGTAACATCAGCCTTTCAGAAAGCCCCTCCCCACGGATTTCCCTGATCTGTTTTAGCTTGGTGTCATTCAGCCTGTCGCTCTCTGCCCTGTAAATGCTGTGCACAGGCAGTTGGGGTCGAAGTTTAAAGTCTTGGGTGAGAACACCGCATGGGTAATCCCGTGTTCCTCGCCATCAGGAGGCCTGGGCTATTGGCTGGGCTGTTGTGCTATTACTAATGAAAGTCAGCTGGGATAAACTCGTGACTACCGAGTCTCTCCCATGTACGTTTCCTCCCTTTTTAATTAATACATAATCTGGGGGAAGAGTCTTCATCACTGCACAGATATCCTATCCCCCAACACCCTTCACTCACTGGTTTTAGCATCTATTGATGGTCCCAACCCGAATCAAGAATCACATTCAGATTGCAAAGGGCGACTTACCAACTCAAACTGAACATTCTCCGGGCGCCTGGGTGGCTCGGTCTGTTAAGTGGCTGACTCTTGATTTCAGCTCAG
This sequence comes from Mellivora capensis, assembly GCA_004024625.1. Classification (NCBI taxonomy): domain Eukaryota; kingdom Metazoa; phylum Chordata; class Mammalia; order Carnivora; family Mustelidae; genus Mellivora; species Mellivora capensis. Next base: position 79,286 of record PISX010007822.1, read on the forward strand.
GTCATGATCTCAGGGTTGTGGGATCGAGCTCTGCGTCAGGCTCCACACTCAACGGGGAGTCTCCTTAAAATTCTCTCTCTTCCTCTCTCTCTGCCCCTCCTGACCTCTAAAATAAAATTGAACATTCTGGGTGGTTCTTCTTCACTCTTTGTTGTTTGTTGTTAATAGGTGACTCTCTTGTCTCTTACACAGAAAATCTTGGTTTCTAATAACATTGATATAGGTCCTAGCTTTATGTTACAACATGCATAGTAACAAGCCTACTCACCAAAGCTCAAGACTTCTCTGTAGTTGTATTTGTCCTTGGAACGTATTCCATCGCAAGTATACGGTCAGCGTATGTTTTCCCAGTTGTTTGAAATCATTGTCTTTGCTGCATGGCTAGGTTCTCAACTTAATTCCTAGCTTAGGTTCACCTGTTTATATGTTTTGTGCACAATCTAGGGGGTTTCTTTTTTTATTTTTTCTTTAATTTGATTTTTTTAAACATATAAATCATGGACACGGTTAAAAACACATAACTGTATTAAAAATCCTATTTGGAAAAGCTTTACTCCCGTGCCAATGCCTTCCACCCTGTTTCCATGCTCCTTCACTAATTTCGGGTTAATTCTTCTTGTGTCTATATATGTGAGCACACACATGTATGTTTGTGTGTGTGTGTACACATATTCCTGTTCCCACTTCTTTCCTGCGGAATTTATGCTAAGGGTATAGATGGGAACCCAGAGTCCTGGGAGAGCAAGCAGTTTTAAAGGAGACGACTTTGCTTCTGAACCTCGCTCCCTGCTAGCTGTGTGGCATGAACTGGTCGCACAGGCATTCTTTTATTTTTTTTTTAAGATTTTTTTTTTAATTCATTTGACAGAGAAAGATCACAGTAGACAGAGAGGCAGGCAGAGAGAGAGAGAGGGGGAAGCAGGCTCCCCACTGAGCAGAGAGCCCGACGTCGCACAGGCATTCTGAGCCTCATCTTCCCTATCTGGGAAATGGGGTAACAATTCCTTATATGCCTTGGGCTAGCATGAAGGTCTTCCTCGTATCACATTGAAAAAAATTAAGTTCTAGGTAGTTGAACTGTGAGTGTTGACCCGTATTCTCTCATGCGTGGTGAGCTTGAGGCTGGTGGTGGGGGAATTCTTTCTCTCAAACTCCATAATGTGGGCCAACAACTCCTTACCCAGAGCCCTGGGAGTCAGATGTGTTTTGAAAATCAGAAGTTTTACAATTTTAGTAGGTGCTTGTGTACAAAATTTGTCTGCTGCGTAGTGCTCCCCGCAGAGCACTCCTGGTGCCTCAGAGTCACACACAGTATCCCTGCAGCAAAGTGCGCGCATGCTCACACTGGGTATGAGGACTGCAAAACCGCAGGTCATTGCAGTCAGATTCCGCTCCCGAATGAGTCTGTGCTGAACTGACAAAACCAGCTTTTGGTATTGGAGACCTTTCTGGAGTTTGAAACTGCGCATAAGGGGCCGTATCCCAAGATGACCCCTGATGAAGTCTTACGTTTTAAAAACCATTCCAGACAATAGAAGGTCACCACGTTGTGCCGGCATCTTCGGACAGTTGGGTCTTCTCCTGGTTGGGCGCACCGTGGACACAGTCGAGTTAAGGGGGTGAGGGCGCCCCTGAGGCCAGCCTGGGTCACGCGGAATAGTTTCCATGCTTGGCACAACTGGATGAAGATTTGGAAATCTGTTGTTCCTACGCCAGCTTTTGCATTTATCCGTTGTCTGCTCACTTCTAGGAAACGATATGGGGCAAAATGCTCCGGCTCAGTCCCAGGCGTGAGCACACCGTGGGGAGTGGACTGAGCACACGCGGGGCTGAGACTGCGCTCGAGCGCGCGCGCGGGCTCAGATCTTCGTGAATCAGCGGAGGCGGGACAACCCAAAGCGACGGTGAATGTCGGCCCCAGGTCACCCAGCACTAATGCACACAATTTCACAGCGCCGGCTCTCCTGGGAGTCTGGGGTTTGAATCCATGTTGCCGCGGTGATGAGGGAACCCCCCCACTCCCCCAGCTGGAAACAGTAAAGTGGTCCCAAGGTTGGTGGTGCCCCCTGGTGGTTGGGAGACGCAAAAACGCAAACCCTTTCTAGAGGCGATCTGGTTTACCAAAGAAAGCCTATAAAAAAACACACTCAAAAGAGCAATGAGTCACCATGAGCAAGAGTCAGCAGAGACAACAAGCAACGGATTTCAAACACGGTTTCTCAACCTCAGAGCTACTGACACGTTGCCACGTTATTCTTTACCGTGGGGGCTGTCTGTGCATGTTTAGCGGTGTGCCTGACCTCTACCGCTGGATGCCAATAGCGTGTGCCTACGAGCGCGTGCGTGCGCGCACACACACACACACACACCAGTTTTGACAACCAAAAACGTCTCCAGACATTTTCGTGTCTCCATTTTCACATGTCCCCAGAGGGGCAAAGTGCCCCCACAGAAAAGCAGTGACTTAGATCCTCAAAGATTGCAAATATTAAAATAATGAGATAAGTCATAAACTGACTATGTATGAAAGGTTTAAAGACTTGAAAGATGGAATGGAAGAAAATGATCAAAGCATAAGAGACTATGAAAAATTAGGGGGAGATGTTTATAAAGACTCAAATAGAATATCTGAAAATGGAAAAATTAAATTAAAATGTCCATGGTTGTGTTAGATTCAGAGAAAGAAAGAATGAATGAATTAGAAGAAAGATTTGAAGAAATTACCCCAACTAATCAGAAGAGCCAAAAAAGGGAGGGGGGGCATGACAAGATAAAAGACAAGGACAATGTGATAGAGAGGTTAAGATATAACGAGCTGAGGCACCAGAAGGAAAGAATAAAGAGAATGACAGAAAAGTAACCTTTGCAGAGATAATGCTGGAGAATTTCCAGATCTGTATGTGCAGGAAGTCCCGAAGATACCAAACAGGATGGAAGTGCAAGGAGTTGTGAGTTCGATGTAGAAAGGCTGAGGACTGAACCTCAAGGATCTTCTCCAAAAGGGGACACCAGTGCAACCCAGGGGTCCGCAGGAAGGCCATGCTGGCATCAGTGGAAATGGATGTAGGATTTCTGCAAAGGGAGTAATTCCTGTGGACAGCTGACCTGAGCTCAGCCTTGCAGGATGTTGAAGGATGTCCCCCCGATGTTGTATCAAGATACCTTGATCTGAGCCCTTTATTTTGTAGGACAACCTAGGAGATTAACTAGAGGTGGGATTGTGGAAGTGTAGGGAGGGAATGGGATGTTGTTCCAAGCAGAGAAGGAAAGGAAGTTTTATTTGATAGGGATGGGAAACTTTTAAGAGAACAATTACAAACCTGATTGGACGGACAATGTGAGCCCAACCTGGGGAAGTCCCCTGAGAGATAAGCAGCTTTGTTTGTACTGGAAACTTTGGGACAGAGGTAGGCAAGCTACAGCCTGTGGGCCAAATCTGGCCCACTGCCTGTTTTTATAAATAAAGTTTTATTGGAACGCAGCCACAGTCACTCATTTACATAACATCTATGGTTAATTCTGCACCACAACAGCAAAGATGAGTCATTATGAGAAACACTTAATTGCTCTCTGAAGTATTTGATTTCTGACCCTTGGCAGAAAAAGTTTGTCAATCCCTGACCTAGGCAGAGGCAGCCAGCCATGAGGCCTTTCAGCCAATGACCAGGATGAAGAGGGTAAACCCGGAAGTGGCTGAAGGATGGTGTGTGTTGCAAGAGGAGGAGAAATGTGTCAGACCTTTATTAATGTCCTACTGTATACCATGCCTCCATGCACGTTATCATTATTACTTTTCATAACCACCCTGCTGAGAAGCTGTGATGCTTTTTTTTTTTTCCAAGATGAGGAAAACGGGCTCCAGAGATGCTGAATGGTGTGTCCAAGGTCAGCCAGTGTTTCAGGCAGAGCTGAGATCTCATTTCAAGTTGGTCGGACTCCAAAGCCAGTGTTGTTCTTCCCACCGCACCTCACTGCCTCTCCAGGCACTGTGTATGCAAGGCACTGAGGATGGGCCCGGGGCCAATGAGTCAGCTACTGTGTCACAGACAGCACTCCAAATCGGAGAGGTGGTGTTTTCCCCCTCTCTTGAAAACAGACCCAGGGACCCATGCTGACCTGGAGGGAGGGACCTCCGGCCCACAGTGCCTCCAACGTTCACTCCCAGCTTGTCCAAACATTGACTCCACTCTGCTCTCCTCCCACCCTGTGCCCCCAGAGCTGCCCGCATGGCCAAAAACACCTATCGTATGTCTTCCCTCTGGCATCACCCCACAGCCCAATGCTGAAGGCAGTTGGGCAATATGATAGCATCTCCGTATCTCTGAAAAAAAAAAGAAAGAAAAAACCCACGAGGGTTGGCAGCCCTACACAGTGCCACCCACAAGAGATGACCCAGTTGATTTGCAATGAAATTGCAACACCACCCCTGCTCCTGCCCCAGCCGGATTCCAGGGCCTGGAGCAGAGCCCACTGGGGCTTGTTTCCACCCCCAGACTGGCTCTTGTTCCTCCCATGACTAATTTGGATCCTCACCTGACAGCTAGCATGACCACTCTGGCCAGATAGGGCCTAACAGACCTGCTTCTCGGTTTTGCGGTCAAACTGGTTCTTGAAACTTCCCCAGAGTTCCAGCAGGGTTTAGTCTGTCTGTGGGGAACTGTAAGCGGCTGCCCCTTGGGGTTGAGCTGGTTGAGGGTTTGAGAAACCTAAAGAAAGAGATCAGGAGAGTGTGAATCTGCGTAAGGCTTTGGCTATCTCCATTGGCGTGTGATGCAGTGGGAAGGACCCCCAGCCCCGGTGGACCCCAGTGGGGGAGCCAGTTCCTTGCCAGCATTCCGTGGGCCCAGATGCCAGGCCACATGACCTCTGACCCTCAGTGCGCCCATGAGGAAATGGAGGCAAACATAAGCAGACAACGTCCCCGGAGCAGACAGGAGGAACCCTGTGACCCCAGGCCTACTGAGAGCTGCCAGTGGACAATTGCTACACTGTCCTACTCTCCTGTGTTGGGAAACTGTCAGAGGTAGATGTCAGCGGCAGGGGACACGACCCACATCTGCTCGTTTGCTATGTTGCCAGCTGTCCCACCTGCAGAGGGAGAAAGGGAAGTGAGAGACACTGGCCCACGCTTGTCCTGCCAGCCTTTTTTAGACACAGCCTGCTGGCTTCTTTGCTGTAGCCACAGTGTGTGCTCACATGGGGGGCCAAGAAGGAAAAGGACTGGGAGGTCAGGAAGGGACAAGTTTGATGAGCTTTCGCGAGCATCTGTAATGTGCCAAGCTCAGTGCTGGGCCCATACAAACACCATCACATTTTTTTCCTTACCCAGCACAGTGGGCGTACTGATTAGACCTGCCGTGTGCATTCCTGAGACACAGAGGACAACCTCGGGCAAGGACCATGGAGCTGGCTGCTCCTGGATCCCCGCTGTGCTGCCTGATCTCAGTCTCCTCCCCCAAAACAGAGATTAAAAGACGTTAATGGTTTCAAACAGTTGTTACAACAATTAAATGAGATCATCTATATGAAGCACTTAGAATAATGCCTGACATTCAGCTTAAAGTAGGAACGTAAACTGATGGTGACTTTTTTTTTTAAATTATCATCCTCGTTATACCATTGAGGGAACGGAGGCTCCAAGAGCGCAGTGACCAGCCCGCGGTCACACGAATGGGGGCGCTGGGGTCCGCCTCCAGGTCCATCGGATGCCATTATTCCCCATTCAAATATTCTGAGGCCCCAGGGTTAAGATAGAAAGAGAAACTTGGGTGCCTTCATGCCTCAGGGCAAGGTGACTCCAAAGACAGCTTCCAGGAGCAGGGGCTGTCCCCAGAGAAGGGGGCACGTCAACTTCACATGATCATGGGGAGAGGAACCCTGGGAGGGATCCACACCCCCAAGGCCTGCAGAGAACCCAGGAGGGGAAATGGCTCTGGGTGAGTGAGTATGCAGAAAAGGGTCAAAAAGAGGCCTCAGTCTCCTGCCCGGAGGGCGAGGCGGGCAATAATGAAAGAGCCCCTGGCAACAGATAAACAGGAAGCCGGCCGCCCGAAGACACCGCCAGGGACAGACGCACAGACCACAACCAGCACCCACGCCTGATCACCGAAGCATCGCGCACCCACCCTCGGTCTCGCGCATCCTTCCTCCACGAGCCCGTGCCCGGCCACAAAGTGGGAAGGTACCAGTTCCTGTGTGTCCTGCTGTGAAATGTGGGGGATCTGATCCAGCTCTAAGGACCGAGGTCAGATGGCAGAGTGAGGTGCAGAGTATCCTCCTATTCTGGGGGGACCAGCGAGTTGTCTCAGAAGCCTGTAGCTAAAGTCACTGGCTGCCTCCAGAGGTACTGAGCTCCCCATTATCCGTGGTTAGAAAAGCCAGGGCCACTTGGAGAAGAGATGGCAAAGGGAACTTACCCCTTCATGGGGAGCCCTAGTCTATAGTCTTTGAAAGTCTCCGTGGGCAGGCTGGAGCGTCTGATGCTGCAGGCAGAGACCAAAGCCTTCCTGATCAACAGTGCTATGAAGGCATTTCTAGGGCATTCAAGTTCAAAGCCAGTACAACACTGGCAGGCAGGGAGGAGAGAAGAATGGGAGATAGGGTGGGAGCTGGGGACCGGGGCCAGCAGACTTTTCTACCAAAAGCCTCCTCACTTCCCTGGGAATCCTGAGAGCAGCCCGAAAGCCCCAGAAGGCTGGGCTGTGACAAATCTAGCCCCCTCCCAAGGCCTGGGGCACACTGGTGTGAGGAGAGAGCGAGGCTCACGCTTACTCCCAGAAACGTCTGTGGGTTCCATAATCGTTGCTCCGAAATCTTTCAGTGGCTCTGGGGGGCACTGAGGCAGCTCTTTGGAAAGTAAACAGACAGCATTGGAGGGAACCAAAGCCTCAGTGGGGCTGGGGACTGGACCCTTTGAAAAGAGATGGTTTTAATGAAAAGGCACTGTCAAGAGCTAACCATGTGGAGGGCAGCTGGTCCCCAGCGGCTTTTCTCCCTGTCCCCTCCCTTCCCACCTAGTCTGGAGCCTCCGTGCCGCCCCCCCCCCCCCCCCCGCCCC
>PISX010007823.1:0-53047 GCA_004024625.1 Mellivora capensis
CTAGAAGAGATTATGCTGAGTGAAATAAGTCAAGCAGAGAGAGTCAATTATCATATGGTTTCACTTATTTGTGGAGCATAACAAATAACACGGAGGACATGGGGAGATGGAGAGGAGAAGGGAGTTGAGGGAAATTGGGGGGGAGATGAACCATGAGAGACTATGGACTCTGAAAAACAACCTGAGGGTTTTGAAGGGGTCGGGGGTGGGAGGTTAGGGGAGCCAGGTGGTGGGTATTATGGAGGGCATGCATTGCATGGAGCACTGGGTGTGTTGTAAAACTATGAATTCTGTTACGCTGAAAAGAAATGAAATAAAAAAAATAAATAAAGGAGTTTAAAAAATGGAAGAAAAACTGGAAAAAAGAATAATTTTTTTAGAAGATTTTGTTTATTTATTTGACAGAGATCACAAGTAGGCAGAGAGACAGGCAGAGAGAGAGAGGAGGAAGCAGGCCTCCCACTGAGCAGAGAGGCTCGTGGCTCAATCCCAGGACCCTGGGATCATGACCTGAGCTGAAGGCAGAGGCTTTAACCCACTGAGCCACCCAGGTGCCCCAAGAGTAATGTTTTAAATAAAACTGAGAAAAAGAGAGTAGTATTTTATTCCAGAATGATTTTACTAAGTGTGCAAATGATTTTATTATCTCTTTATTAAATGGAATGAAATATAATAGATATTGGTATACTTTATAAGTTAATAAAGATTTGGATGCTCTATATTGTCTTATTACTAGAATTTATGATAGCAAAATTGAGACTCAGGAATTTTAGGGGAACGTGGATTTTAAAATGGTCTAAAATCCTTAAGGATTGAGATCAACAAAGAATGTGTGGTTGCTCAGTGATCAATCATCTTGACCCTTGATTTAATGAGATTTGCACTGGATCTCTTCCATTCTCTACTAGGGAGTATGATTCATCTCGAAGACCGTGGAGCCGGAGGGCTCATTCATATATTATCTGAGTGTCTTTAGGCAGTTTCATAATAATGCTGCTCACTTTTCACTCTGTAAAGTGGGGCGAAGGTTGTCATGAGGACTAATGAGTCCTGAAATATTACATAAAGATTAAAGTTACTTTTGCAGACTGTTTTCAGCATTAAATAGAATAGCAAAAACAAACAAACAAACAAACAAACAAACACACTCTTCCACCACAGGGACTATTAAAGACTGAATTGTGGGGGCGCCTGGATGGCTCAGCCATTTGAGTGTCTGCCTTTGGCTCAGGTCATGATCCCAGGATCCTGGGACCCAGCCCCACGTCTGGCTCCCTGCTCTGTGGGGAGTCTGCTTCTCCCTCTCCCACTGCCCCTCACCCCTGTTTATGTTTGCTCTTTCTCTCTCAAACAAATAAATACAATCTTTAAGAAAAAATAAAGCCTGAATTGTGTCCTCTTTCCTGGAAAATAAGTTGGAGTATTAATTCCTAGGACGTCAGAATGTGACTTTAGTTGGAAAGAGTGTGGTTATAGGTATAATTCATTTAAGATGAGGTCATACTAGAGTCAAGTGGGCCCCCTAATCCAATATAGCTGGTGTCCTTGTGGGAGGATGGCCATGTGAATGAAGATAGAGACACACTTATGACAACAAAGGCAAAGATCATAGTCACGGAGCTACAAGCAAAGGAATGCCCAAGAACCCAAACACCAGAAGCTACAAGGAGGGCAAGGAACAATTTTCCATACAGATTTCAGAGGGAGCAAGGTTCTGCTGACACTTGGTTTCAGATTCCTGGCCTCCAGAACTGTAGGAGAATAAATTTCTGTTGTTTTTAAGCCACCCCAATTTATGGTACTTTATTACAAGAGCCCTAGGAAATGAATTCAAGGACTATGCAGTTTTTGCAGTAATCTAAGGTATAGTTTTGAATATTTTAAGGATATGAAAAATGCTCACAACATATTAATCATTGAAAGAATCAGTTCATAAAATATTCTGTATACTCTGACTCCTATTGTCTAAAAATATATAAATGTATGTATGTATATTCCTCTGATTTTTTTTCTATGCATCATATTATAAATAGTTTCCTCTTGTTAGGGGCATTTTGGACAACTTTTATTTCCTTCATTATATTTTTCTGAAATTTTCAGATTTTATCTGGACACAAAAATATATAAATGTTATCTTTTTTGAAGAAACATGTATTTTACTTGGTACTGTCTTCCTGTGACTTAGACAACTGTGCTTCTTCATGAAAAGTATCGATAATAAGCATTTTTTTTTCCAGTTTAAATTTCTATGCATGGAGCTCAGCAGAAGCATTACCAGCTCTGGCACACAAAGGGCCTAACTTGGACAAATCGGTTAGTTGTATAAAATATGGAAGGCTGACATAGTTAATGGACATATATTACAAAAGCAGTAAAGCTTCATCTGGAAACTGGATAGGGTTTGGGATAAATACAGGAAGTTCCAAAGCTAATGGAGATCCATTGACCTATAATGAAAGTATCTGGTCTGGGCTGAATGAAAAAGTGACTAATAAACCTTGGCCACCAAGAATTTCATTTCTCAAATCTCAGATCTCCTAAAAATAGATACTGTTAAAACTGGTCACACAGGATTTAGATTCGGTTGCACACCTCTCCACAGAATATTTTGAATTATTTTTAAGTATATTCCCAACTATGCTAGGGTTTTAAAAATGCCTTCATTTCTCTATGGGGTTTTAAAAGTATGCAATTTCAGAGTTGCTGATTTACTAATACTTTGAATTTACATGTATTTAATTTAGCTGAATTAAGATATACCCAAGCAGGTAGTTTTTATGGGCTTCTCAGTACATTTATTAGAGGTTTATTGAGGAGTCAAGCAAATGTAGAGTAAAGCTAGGATTATTGGAAGTGAGGTCACTGAGAGGTGTAGAATGGAAATGTCTGCAGAAAATGCTACTCTTATTGCTATATTTGATTATAACGTGTGTGCACATGACACCTTGTGGTCATTCTTCCCTCTGGCAGCTAGAACCTCTCTAATGCTACCGAAGAGTGGAGAAAGCAAATGGGGCAGCAAATGGCCACAAGTGCTAATAGCCCAGGCTAGTTCATAACAGCCACCTAAAGAGTGAGCTCAAATCCCTGCCAGCCCGTGGTCTCTTCCAGTAGCACGAACACTTGGCTTATTTTTATTGGCTCTGGTCACTCTATTTGGAGGAAGAGCTGGCCTTGAACTGCCAAACTTTTCCAGCTACTGGACTCTCTAAGTCATTTCTCACTTATTACCTAATCCCTTCCCCAAATGAACTCACTTTTGTTCAGTACTTAAGCCCTCCTACAATCCATCTGAAACTTAATGATGAACCCATAAGACTATGTTACTTCATATCGATTACTTACTATTGCTTTATATACTGTGATTTTTATCCTTTGTGATGTCATTAGCATGAGAAGAGAGTCTCAATACCATGGAAATGAGGAGCCATATTTGTACGATCAACTGTCACCCAACATTTTGTTCCCTTTGGTCATACTAACTTATACAGTTTCTTTTTCAATAGCTGAAAAATGTAAAGCATTTCCTATCACTTGGTTATTGTAGGAGATTTACATGCTGGTAATTTCTTTAATCATCAGAATAATCCTTTCAAATATAGCTACTATTTTATTACTATTATTATCCCTATTTTGTAGATGAAATAGAGGCACAGAGAGAAATTTGCCTGAGGTCACAAAGATAGGAAATGGTGGAGCCAGGATCTGATTTCTGGAGTGCATACATTTACTTATATGCATTTGCATTTGATCTCAAAAGCTCAGACACTTAGCTATATGCATTTGCTTTTTCCCAGTTACGTCTTTTCAGTTATATCTTCAGTTATCACAAGAAAACATTCAAAGACATGTTCTTTTTAATCTATAGTTGCGGTGTATTTCTATTAATGTAATCTCATGATTATACTTTTGCAAACCTTCTAACCAGATATATATATATATATTTTTTTTCAGCTTAGCTTAATGTATTTTCCCACTTACACTGTTATATGGGAAATTACACCAATGCAATGGTAACCTCCTAAAAAGAGACCAATGAAAAGTAAGTCTCATGGACAAAATTAAGATGCTCTAATCATATGGTTTATTGAGACAGTTTAAGACATATAATAAAAATCAAGAGGAATAATATGGGGTAAGTTAAAGCACTTAGGGTAGTATGCAGATGAGTGAAAGGAAACCCACTCCCTAAATTCTGGGGTATACAATGTTCATCTATAATGTCTCTTTCCTGAATCAACCCTCCAAATTGGTGGTGTGGTTAAGAGGATGAGAGTGGGGTTTGAGGAAGTGTCTCAGGGGACATACTTGCTCTGTCAGGGAGATTCAAAGGAAAGTACACCTGCCAGTAACTTTGGCTTGCTAATTAGTCTGCTGAACATATTTGGGTTTTATTTGTGTTCTTCTGGAGAGAGCACTTCCTCAGCCAGAGTTGAGCCACATTAAAAAGCTGATTTAAGGATAACATGGTTGTCACTCCAAAAGGATGTGTTTTTACATTAAGACTTAGTCTTTCTCAACCTTCTTCTTTTTAAAAAAAATATTGATTTATTTTTTGGCGGAAGGGGGAGAGAGAGAGAGAGAGAGAGAGAGAGCGCACAAGCAAGAGGTGTAGAGGAAGAGGGAGAGTGAATCCTAAGCAGACTCTATGTTAAGCACTGAGCCTGACGGCTTGATCTCATGATGCCGAGATCATGAACTAAGCCAAAACCCCATTATATGCTCAAGCGACTGCACCATGAGGTGCCCCTTTTCTCAACCTTCTAATTGAAAGTAATCCCCTTACTCATTCCATCATATCTTCCATTTATTCCATCTTTAACATGTCTTACGGGTTACTAACTTACTGTTTATATTAAACACATCATGTGTCTATGTCTCACAAGCTACTAGGAATCCTATGCACTAATGCATCCTATGAATTTTGCCTTTTCTCTTAAGCTATTACTTCTTACCTATGTGTGACATTTTTTTAGTTCTATGCATACTATTTGTTTTGCTTGCCTGTTTTAGAATAATTGAGTATTCTTACAGAACAGAACGAGCATTTATTACTCAAGGGAAATAGATTTTCTCACCTCTCATCAACTGGTGAGTAAAAAGTATTCAGATTCAACAGAGTGGGCATTGGACAAATGGTCTTGTGATTGGGGGACTTCTGGGTGGAAGTATCAGAAAAGGTTTGGGAAAGGAGAACTGGAGCCAAGGCTCAGGCTCTTCACATCAGTTAGTTTGTTTTGAACTGCTTCATGTCAACTATGAGAATATTCTGTCACCCTTACAGAGATATAAATAACTGTCAAAGAAATTTCTCATCTAGTTTCCATCTAGTTTCATCTAGTTTCCATCACTGAGGAAAGCCATTCCTGGAAATCTGGCATTGAGTATGACTAGAGTACATGTAAATTCTCTTCCCTTGAAGGGGTCTGGAATTATCAACTAGGATTTATTGCCAAAGGAATTTTGGCATGATCTTATTTTTGAAAAGGGCAGGGCTGTGGGTTATGATTGTCTCAATACTCAGCTATCTCTTGATTTTCATGAGAGAAGGATGCAGATGAAAGATTTATATGATGCAAAAATCTAGAAATCTAGTTTGCCGGGAATTCGAAATACTGTAGATAAAACTCCTCTGTTGTGCCTCCCTCTTGGAAACATTATAAGAAAGGACCAACTGGTTGTTTCAAGAAAATTAAAAGGGCAGAGTTCATTGAAATGTTAGTTGTTGTGTGCATGGGCCGATTAGGTGGTTTGGCTGATAGCATAAGGTTAAGCCTGCTGAAGATCATGGATTTAAGTTCTCGTATTGGTCATATAGGGACTGAATCATCCCAGATATTAAAAAGAAAAGAAAGTAAAACATTCAGGAGCTTTCCTTAATAGTTTTTAGAAGTGGGGCTTATTGCTCTCTTGATGGCAGTTTCTAGCCCGTTGTTCCACTGAATTGCTAGGAATAGCGATTTTAGGTATGAAGTTATTAACCATCTCAAGAGGGTCATCCTTTAGGACAATGAGACCATTGGGGACTTGAATGGAAGAACTGATCCCAGACATTAAAGGTTGCTAGAGACAACATTATTTAGCCAAGCTTTTTTGGTGGGCTGGGCCCACCACTCTGCTTCCTGATTTTGACACTCCTCATTCCTTGTTTAATTGAATAGATATGAAATAAATAACTAAAATGAGATAAAAGCGAAGAACAGGTATTGCTTTATTCGCTTTCAGTAATGGAAGGTATAAGCAACTTTGACCTAAAAAGCCTTTGAGGATCTAAAGTCAGTGAGAATGGATAACTCTTTGGTATAGTGTTTGTACAGTAACCTGGAATGCTACTCCTGAGCTAGAGGCTCATGGGTTACCTGGCAAACATGTATTTTGCTAATCCAGTGAGTCATCTGCACTAAAACATGGTGAATATAAGCAGTTTCCTCATCTAAGCACACTTCACTGCCGACTGCCTATTAAAGATCCTTGCTTTTGATGACAGAATACAAATAAGTAGTGATAGGGAGTATAGAGTGATGATAAGCAACACAGCTTGTAAGAGGTTTTATGTACAGTCTGTTATCAATGATACTCCATTGTAGAGTATCATTTAGTCTGATCAATGTAGTGCTATGCCAGATTCATAGAGTATATTTTATTGTGTCATATTCTGCCGTAGGCAGGAAAATGGGAGAAAACATAGGGTAACTTGAGAAATTAGGATTTGAAATTAAGTATGGAGCTGGCAATTTTAAGTAAAGGTCTAGTGGCTACCTGGGTCACTGTTAGAACTATTTCTGAATGTTTATATTTAATTTCTGTTGCATCTACTCCAACAGTGTTGGAGGTGGCATGCCATGAAAAATTACACAAAAATCTGTTACATCAAGGATAAAGAGCAAGATGTACTAATGAAGGAAGAAATTGGTTTTGATAGAAAAATGTGGGTTAAGCATAGTTATTATAATTGGGGAAAATATTTGTTTCCATGTTTCTTGGAGTCATGATCCAAATGGAAATGTAATGAGTTAAATAACTCTTCTTGTTTAAAAGTAGGGAATATACTAGTGTGTTGGGAGAAAGCTTTCATCTGGCCCCAAATTCTAAGAAGAATTTATTTCATTGATCTTAAGGAGCATTAAGCTTTATAAACCAATCTCATTTCCAGTTCCATCTTATTTGCTTAACTTTATTAACCCACTGCTCCATCTCTCCTCCTTACCTTAAATTACTCCATCCTGCTATATTTTTATAACTTTGTAAGCCACCCAAATCCATATAGGATAAAGGTACAGTGTAAACAAAGTGCAATAAACAAGGTGTTAGTACAACCTTGAGTTGCAATATTTGTAACATCTGTGACCTCATTTAATATGGTCATTTACAACCGACTTGATAAAATTACACAAGTAACAGCATGTGGTCAAGGTTCTTTTGGGACATTTAAGCCAGTGACCGTGTCTATTTAATTTTAGTTCTGCGAGGAGATGTGCTTCCTTCCTTTCTGATGTCTCCAAATTTCACTTCCACTCTATCCGCTTGTCGACTTCAAGCAGACCGTTAATCTCTTAGCCTCTCTTTTTCCTCCGCAACTATCAGTCAGTCCCCTCTTGACCTCTATTCCTTTCTAGCTGACTGGGGACCATGTTATTGATCCCTGAAGCTCTTCCTTCACCAGCACCTTTAGCCGTGCGACACGTGTCCTTCTGCTGCGCTTCCCGCTGCGAAATCTGGAATGGGGTTGATGCTATAGTTTGCTTCCTCTCGCTTGACCCTGTTTGCTGACTCCTACTGCGGCACCTGTGTGGCTCAGTCGGTTGAGTGTCCACTCTTGATTTCTGCTCAGGTTGTGGTCTCGAGGTCATGGGATTGAATCCCATGTCAGTGCCCTTGTGTGTGCACGCGCTCTCTCTCTCTCTCAAATAAATAAATAAATAAATAAATAAATAAATAAATAAATGTCTTAAAACAAAATAAATAAAAACAAACTACACAACTGTTCTGGTGGTTGTCCTAACATTATCATGGAATTCTGGCTCATTCTGAGCGTCCTGGCCATCCTTATACTTGTTCTCTCATTAGTCATGGACTCGAAGTTTCACATTTGCAGGCTCCCCCTTGAGCCTCTGCCCTCTAAGTCCTACTTTGTTTTCTTCTGCTTCGAGAAAATTGGGTACACCAAAGTTATTTCTTCCCACTTCCACTTAAAATTTAATTGCGTTTCACCCACCTGTACCCTGTTTCCTCCAGTTAAAGACGATGAAGTGTCTGGCTCTCCACTTACTAGCAGACCACCCACCAAGCCCTTGCTTTGGTCTCCCAGCTCCTTTGGGCACTTGCTCTGCCAACAATGACCCTTCTTGAACTGGCCACCCCTGCAGCCCCAATGTTTCCTTTCTTTGAAAGGATCTCAGGTACCTCTCTTCCTGAAAACATGAATAACAACAACAGCTCTTGGCTGAGCAGAAGTTTCGCTCTGTTCAGGACATTCCAACTTCTTCATGCGTCTGTGCTTGCTGTCAGGCTTCTTGCTATGTCCCCACTCCTCAGTGGACCGCAGGCAGACTTCAGCCTCAGCCACTCCAGTAAACTTGCCCTTGCTCAGGTCGCTGGCGATATCTGGACGGGTTGAGTCCTGGTTGAAGCTATCTTTTAGTTACCAGGTTTTCCTGATTCTTCTTCTGTCTCTCTGACTACTCCCTTTCTGGTTTTTCTGGAGTTCTCCTTTTTCCTTCAGATGCCCTTCAAACATTGGTGTTATTTAGATGCATGTCCTTAGTTCCTCTCTTTTTCTTGACACTCTCTTTGGGAAGATCTTATATTTATTTGTGGTTTCATCAACCCCTTGTGTGCTTGTTGGTTAATGGGGAAGCTGAATCAGACCACCTTGATATGCAGTGTTCTGGTGATTAGGACTGTTCGAGAGTGAGAGCCTGGGGAAGCAAGAGGAGGGGACAGCTAGCACCTTCCTGGAGGTTTTGAAGTAAGATCCCCACACCTGCTGCAGCAGAACTATGTAAATATATTTGCCCAGCCTCATCCCTGAGTTTCTGAGTCAGTATGCTGAGGGTGGGGCCTGGGAACCCATATTGTCAAAAAATTCCCAAGTTGCTTCTGATGCACATTGATTGAGTGCTCTGTTAGGAAAACCAACATTTTATTATGGAAATTAGAAGTCTTATCTGTATTCTCTAGCTAAAGGTAAGCTTTGTGCCTGCAGGAAGACCCAGAGGCAGGATCAGAGCTTTCTCCTAAAAGCAGATTTGAATGTTCTTATAACTCGTAAACTTGATTAATTATTAGGTTCTGTCTCATGAAGAGCTAGCAATGTGGTGGCCCAGAATATTTTTGGGGTTTTCTGGTTTTCTGCCCCAGAGATGCCCTCTCATGGACAGTCTCTGACTTTGGGGGATGCTGTGTCATGGTGAGTGTATGGTTGGTTAGCCTTAAAGTGTATCCTGGGATAATCAGATTGAAGAAGTTATTCCTATAATCCAGATGTCAACTGAAGTGTTCCTCCCTACCTGGTTTCTCCAGAAGAGTGCTCAATGGTTTGCCTCATGTGGGTGCAAAGCCCAGTTCCTTCAAGTTCCCCAAACCCCCATATCTTTTTGTTGGTTTCCTGGGGGATTTGGGGGTTCAGAGATTGGGGGAAATTACCTTATACCTGACAGCCTTTCTATGTCTTCAAATTCTCTCTTTTCCCTGCTTCTCTTCCTTCTCTGTCCTCTCGCATCCCCATTCCCTCTCTCTGCGAGGAGCTACACATATTCCCCTCTTGATGTGACGTAGAGAGCACAATAATGGTCATTCAAAATTTAAATGCACTTGGGATCTTTTCTTTCATTCGAAAAGGTTTATCAAAGTATTAGTTTTTTTGTCTTCTTTCTCAGAGGAATTCTGGGAATAACTTTTTTTCTGTCACACTTTTAAGATGTCTTCTTCAAAACTGTTCCTTAAACGTGACAGTTTCGATCGTGTCATAGGTAATATTGTGAGTGGTTTATTCTGGCCATGATTGTTCGGTTTCTGAAAGAAAACCATTTCTTGCTTCTTAAGGAGGATTTTATAGCAGGCAAGTTTGCATACAGATAATCTAATAACTAAATTATAGAGGGTGGAAATAGCAACACAGTTTTGGTTGACATAATTTGGAGTTTGATTTGTTGAAACATGGTCTATTATGATTCTTGTAGGGATATTACAATCAACTCATTTAAAGTCCTTGGGATCAGTGTCTTTGTTAGTTTGTATGGAGCCAAGAATTGCTGGGAACTGAGAATCAAAGTTATTTTGGAGCAATTCATCTGATCTTTAAAAAATTCTTCTGAATTGTTATCTTGAGTAGTTGTAATGGTCACATGTAAATAGTACATGTTACGGCTTGAATCATGTCTCCCCCAAATTCATATGTTGCAGTTCCAACACTCAGAATGTGCCTTTATTTGGAGATAGTGTTTTCCAAGAATGGCATTTTCCCTATGAGCCCGAAGACAGCCATCTCCAAGCCCATGGGGGAGGACTGGGACAAATCCTGCCTCACAGGTTTCAGCAGGAACCAGCCCTACCGACTCCTTGAACTCAGACTTCTAGCCTAGAGAAGTGAGATGGTACATTTCTGTTGCTTAAGCCCCCCAGTTTGTGGTACTCTGTTATGGCAGCCCTAACACACTAGTACAGTATATTTTAAATTGCAGTTCCTTATGTGGAATGTTAAACTGACTAATCTAGCTCCTTGGTTTGAAGGGACAGTAACAGCAAAGAGTTTGAAAAATATTTCGACTAAAAATGAAGGCTATACAGTTTTGGGGAGGATGATGGTAACTTTTTGGTAAATATAACAATTTATCCTAGGGTTGTCCAGACGTTATTTGTTAGGAAGTTTTTTTGTTTTTTTGTTTTTTAAAGATTTTTATTTATTTGACAGAGAGAGATCACAAGTAGGCAGAGAGGCAGGCAGAGAGAGAGAGAGGGAAGCAGGCTCTCTGCTGAGCAGGGAGCCCGATGTGGGACTCGATCCCAGGACCCTGAGATCATGACCTGAGCCGAAGGCAGCGGCTTAACCCACTGAGCCACCCAGGCGCCCTGTTAGGAAGTTTTCTAACAAAGAATTTAATTTTTAAAATTTTTATTTATTTTTAAAAGATTTTCTTTCTTTATTTGCGAGAAAGAGAGAGCATGAATGGTGGGGAGGGGCAGAGGACAGAGGGACAAGCAGACCCCCCACTGGGCAGGGGACCCGCCCCCAGTGCAGGGCTCTATCTCAGGACCCCAGGATCATCACCTGAGCTGAGAGCTATCCAGGCACCCCTTAAAAAAGAATTTTAAAGGAAGTAATAGAACTGAGTTGCTTTGATGAAAAAAGCATGTGTGTGCCTGGGAGCTCTTCCCCTCTCGACATCCCCCACCCCTTTAGATGGCCTGGAACCCTGGGACTGGGGCGCCTGAGTGGCTCAGTGGGTTAAAGCCCCTGCCTCAGTTCAGGTCATGATCCCAGGGTCCTGGGATCGAGCTCTCTGGGATCATAGGGCTCTCTGCTCAGCAGGGAGCCTGCTTCCTCCTCTCTTTCTCTGCCTGCCTCTCCACCTACTTGTGATCTGTCAAATAAATAAATTTTAAAAAATCTTAAAAAAAAAAAAAAAGAGACAGTGGGACTACTCTTGGTAAGTAATTTGAATTGGCCCAGAAGGAACCATTCCTGAGGGGTTAATTAGGCTCTTTGCATGGATTAGGATTTGCTACCATTGAAGCAAGTTATATTGTCCTCTAGGCAAAGTATCATTTCTGGGAAAGTCATTAATGATATATACTATCATGGGGAGAGGTTACCAGATCCCAGGTGGGGAAGGTTTTAGGGTCTGTGAAACATGGGGTGAATCCCATGGGGAGGAATAAGTTACCTAACCAATCATGGTGAACTTGTCTTTCCCTCATTCCTTTTTCTTGAAGTAATGCCAAGAGCAACTATATCCCCAAATCTGCATTCATTATTGGTTCTATTGGTTAAGCCTTGGGCTTTTCAGTGAGCTCTGTAGTATTGCATTAAAAACTGCTTTATAAAAGGATTTACATTTAATGAATTTCTCTGCAGTTTTCTCTGAGCTCTTTATCCTGGCCTATCTAGTCTGGAACTTCCTCCCTTCAATGATCACTGCTCTCAGATTTCTGACTTCCCCCTCTCTGAGGCCTCACTCTCTGTAGTTATTGGAAATGTTCAAGCCTTCCCTGGTCTCCCAGTTCCTGAAACACAGGGCTGTGACCCTGTAGCCTTGCTCAGCTGTGTGCAGTTTTATTTTTTATCATTTTTATTTGTCTTTTGTTTTTTATTATGTTACGTTAGTCCCCATACAGGATACCATCAGTTTTCGATATAGTGTTCCATGATTCATTGCTTACGTATAACACCCAGTGCTCCATGTGATCTGTGTGCCCTCCTTAGTACCCATTACTGGGCTCACCCACATCTCCACCCCCCTCCCTTCTAAAACTCTCCATGTGTTTTTTAAAGCCATGCCCTCACTTTCGTCTTCCTCCCTGCAAGCAAGGGATTTGAGGGTCAGTGGACGTCAGGACTTAGGTGAGCATTTGTCATGGGAAGTGTGCTGTTTTGATCTTCCTTTCTTTCTTTAAAGATTTTATTTATTTATTTGACACACAGAGAGAGAGAGAGATCACAAGTAGGCACAGAGGCAGGCAGAAAGAGAAAGGGGGAAGCAGACTCCCTGCTGAGCAGAGAGCCCAATGTGGGGCTGGATCCCAGGACCCTGAGATCATGACCTGAGCTGAAGGCAGATGCTTTAACCCACTGAGCCACCCAGGCGCCCCTCCCCTCAGCTTTCCATTAAAACCATCTTGATATCCTTTGTGAGGAACTATACGTCTTGGGCTAATCTGGAGGTGATCTGCCACGTTTGCACCATACTCGAAACA
Source organism: Mellivora capensis (assembly GCA_004024625.1). Lineage (NCBI taxonomy): Eukaryota > Metazoa > Chordata > Mammalia > Carnivora > Mustelidae > Mellivora > Mellivora capensis. The sequence goes on from PISX010007823.1 coordinate 12,916, forward strand.
AGTTCTTAACTGCATCTACGAGAAGCATATATCTTACTTTACTATTTAAAGAACCTCTTCTATTCTTTTAAACTGTTTCAGTGCCTTCTCCTTTAGACTGTTTCTCTTGGTTTATGAGCCCACTTAATGCGTAGGATATTTTCCCTTTCAGATTATAAAAACCTTCCTGGTTTAACTGAAGATATCTTTTTGCCATTTGCTATTGTTATTCTTTTCTTTTTTAAAAAAATTTTATTTATTTATTTGACAGAGATCACAAGCAGGCAGAGAGGCAGGCAGAGAGAAAGGAGGAAGCAGGCTCCCTGCTGAGCAGAGAGCCTGATGCGGGGCTCGACTCCAGGACCCTGGGATCATGACCTGAGCTGAAGGCAGAGGCTTTAACTCACTGAGGCACTCAGGAGCCCCTATTCTTTTATTTTCTATCATATTAATTTATTTTTGTAATTTTATTTACTTTATCTCGGGAAGGATACTTAACATGAGGTCGCCCCTCTTAAATTTTCAAGTGTCTAATATATGATTGTTGACCATAGTGATGGTGTTTTACTGTAGAACTCTAGAGCTTGCTCTAGAGCTTGTTTGACTAAAACTATTCCTGTTGACTAGTACCTTCCATTTCCCCCTCCCCCAGTCCCCAGAAACACTGTTCCACTCTTGGAGTCTTTGAATCTATTTTAAATTCCTCATGTAAGTGACATCATGCAACATTTGTCTTTCTGTGATTGCCTTATTTCACTCAGCATGATGTCTTATGATTTCGTCCATATTGTCACACATCGCAGAATTTCCTTTTTCTTTTTTAAAAAATTCTGAATAGTATTCCATGGTGTGTATATATACATATATTTATGGACGACACACACGCCAGTTTCTTTATCCATTCATTCGTCTATATGGATGGATGTTTGTGTTGTTTGCACACCTTGGCTGTCTTGCTCTTGTGAATTATGCTGCAAGGACCGTAGGAGTGCCAATCTCTCTATGAGATGCTGATTTCAGTTCTTTTGGACAAATACCCAGAAGTGGGAATGGCGGATCATATGCTCGTTCTATTTTTAATTTTCTTGAGAAAACTTCATACTGTTGTTTTCCACAGTGGCTGCACCATTTTGTATTCCCACCAACAGTGTGCGAGGATTCCAATTTCTCTACATCCTTGCCAACACTTTTTTTGTTTTATTGTAATAACCACCATACTGACACTTGTGAAGGGACATCTCATGGTGATTTTGGTTGGCATGTCCTTGATGATGAGTGACACTGAGCATTTTTCTGTGTTATGTCTCAGCTTATAGTTTTATATATTCTTCATGTTTGAATTTCTCTTTCTAATTCTTTTACTATTCTACATAATAATTATTCTTTTTCACTTGTCTTACTTTTTACTCCTTTTTTTTTCCCTTTGGTGCCCTGGTTTTACCTTCATTTATATTTCATGAATTTTCTATCTTTGGTATTTTTTCTTTGGCTCTTGTCTTCCGATTATTATTTTTTACCCATTCATGTTTTAGGAGTATAATCCTTTTTCTCTTTATTTCTGAGGTTTTGTTTTAATCTTTTTTATAGGTTTAAATTTACAAATACTTTGCATTGTAATCTCCCAAACACTTACATGCTATTTATCTATTTCTTATTTTCCTATTACAGTCTTTTCTTTAACTTCTTTTATTATTGTTTTTTAAGATCACAGGCCCTAAGCATTTTGCTGGGGTTGAAAAATCGCAAAAATATTTTTCTCAGTAATCACAGAGTTTGGATGTTTTTCTCCTGACTGTCCCTGACAATTATTCCTTTGAGTTTGTAGACTGTCTCTTCATTTCCCTACAATGTTGACTCTCCAAGAGAAATAGAATCATCATTGATACCTGCAGAGTTGACCATGATACATTTCTTATCCAAGAATGATAATAGTCCTCTTTATGGAAGAGGCACATTTTATATTAGAATTGGTAAGGTTTTCTCTCCCTGTGTCCTATATTCGTCAACTGTTTATTAGGATCTGAATATTCTCAGAGCTCTTCTCTCTGACACCAGCCCTGGGACCATCAAGTTGTTCAGCAGAGTGCCACAATACTCAAAGAAGAGGTCAGCTGGGGAAGGCCATCTCTGAGCTCTGGCTTTGCTGTGGAAACTTCCAGTGAGACCACCAGAGTCATGCTTCTGAAATCTGCTCTATCTTCATCTGCTTTATATGTTGGGTTGGATCTAGCACCTCTCTTGTTAGTTAATGGGAGGATCCTGGCTGAAACTGTCCTCTTCCTTCACCTCACACTTTGGGGAATACATTGGCTGTGATTATCACCAACAGGCTCCCTTTTCTTTCTTGCTTGCTTTCATTTTTTTTTAAACATCAACTAGAAGTATGGATGAATAGAAGTATGGATGACTGAAAATATACTTTAAAAATAGAAAGGTAGGGTGACTTAAAAATTGTGTTATGCTGAGGAAGAGTTGAGGGAGTTGTTTAGTCTAATTATAACAGGAACTGAAAGGAAATTTGCTTGCTATTGGCAGATATCCCTAGGGCTGTCATGGAAGAGAGGGTTGCTAATTAGGGCAGAACTAGATGCAATGGGTGGAATTTATAGGGAGACAGCTTTGGCTGTGTTCATGGAAGAAAACCAATTCAAATATGAAAGCTGTTTAGCTCCACAATATGCTGCTTCAAAGTGAACCGTGATAGGCTGATTTTATTAATTAATTACTTACTTAATTAAATGAGTCCATCCATTTACAAGAGAGGAGAAAGAGAGAGAGAGAGGGAGAGAGGCAGTGAGGGGAGGGGTAGAGGGAGAGAGAGAATTTCAAGCAGGCTTCTTGCTGAGCACGGAACCTGACCTAGGGCTTGATCATATGACCCTGAGATCATGACCTTAGCCGAAATCAAGAGTTGGACACTTAACTCACTGAGCTACCCAGGTGCCTCATGATAGGGTAACTTTAGAGGGAGAGTAGAAGTTTCCGTCTGTGATTCTTTGGCCTTATGTTCATGTTTACTTCTGACCTTATATTGGATTTCATTGATCTGATTATCTTATTTCAAAGTAGGGTGTTTGAATATGAAATGGGTTTCCTCATCTAATTTTATTTATTTATTTATTTTTGATAGTGAGAAGGAGATGCTTTCTCTTCAGCATCTCTTCATCATTGGTTATATGTCACCATGCGGTGGTGGTTGTGCTTGGGTCCGATAGGATTCATTAACTCTCATAGGGTCACACTAAGCAAAAGGTGTGAGCATTGGATTGGAATAATTTTAGAGCTAATCCTTAGATTTCCAGAGGTTTGTTTTGTTTCAATTTACTCTAATGAGGATAAGTAACGTATAATAAAATGAATGATTTTATATGTTTATTGTGTGTTTTGATAACTGTATACACCTGTGTAGTCAGTTCTTGGAAGTTCCTTCATGCCCTTCCTTTAAAGATTTTATTTATTTATTTGAAGGGGGGAAGGGCAGAGGGAGAGGGGGAGAGAAAATACCAAGCGGACTCTGCTAAGCATGAAGCCCTATGCGGGGCTGGATCTCACGACCCTGAGATCATGACCTGAGCTGAAATCGAGTGGGCACTTAAACGACTGGGACCCGGGCACTTCCATACCACATTTTAATTGATTTTGTCCCCATCCTCACTCTGTTGGATCAACCACTTTCTGACTTCGGAAGGTATAGATGAGTTTTGCCTCTTCTTGGGCTACATATAAATCAAATCATGCAACATGTACTCATTTGTGTCTGACTATCTTCACTCACCATAGTGTCTTGGATGTTCATCATTCATGATATTACAGGTACCAGTAGTTTGTTCTTTTTGTCATATCTCACTGTATGAATACCTAGTTCATCCTTTGGGCCTTTTGGAGATTTTGGTTCTTGAAACCTAGAAAAACAATGCTAAACATTTCCAGGGATTTTGAATTCTGTATGTAAGCTTCTTCCTGACTTCATTACTTAATACTGTCAGATTTTTGCTTTGTTTCACCTAATTTTACTGAAAGAAAACAAGAAGATAATTGCTGTGTAATGTACAATGCTAACACGTGTCTTGCTCATAGAAAGTCTTCAATTAATGTGAACCCTCATGTTAGCAATGAACTGTTTGCCTAGTTTTACCCCCAATTACGTTTTTGTTCTAAACTTAAGTGGTATGGTGAGTGTTTTAGTAAAATGAGTTTTAGAAACATTTAATAAAAACAGTTGTGGACTGCAGGAGAATCAAAATGTCTCTTCATCAAAACTATGTTTAAGCCTTAAGTGTACAAAGTTATATTCCTTTTGAAATGAAGTGGAGACTTGTATTTGTTACCACTTTGTAATAGCTAAACACGGGAGCCAACCTACTATGTAGTAAGAGAATTTTTAAAAAGCTTGCATTTATTTATTTATTTATTTATTATTGTGAGAGTGAGTGAGAGTGGGGAGAGGGGCACCGGGAGAGGAAGAGGAAGAAAGAGAATTTCAAGCAGACTCCTGTGCTGAGCGTGGAGCCCGACATGGGGCTCAGTCCCGGGACCCTGAGATCATGACCTGAGGCAAAGGCAGACGCTTAACTGACTGAGCCACCCAGGTGCCCCAACTTTTGAAGAATATGTACTTATAGGGAAAGTACTCATGATATAATGTTAGCTAAAAAATGATTTAGAACTTTAAATATAGAATAATCTTAAATTTATACACACAAAATATCTTTAAGTTGAATAGAAAAAAGATGAAGGAAACTTATTACAATGATAGGGTTATTTCTAGGTATGTGGGATAATGGGTGATTTGATTTAATTTATACTATTTTCTATTTTCTAAATTTAGTATAATCAGAATACATTATTTTATAATCAGAAAAAAATCTGTGACCTAGGTGATCTGCATCGACAATGAACTCTTTATATAATGCATTTCTACTTGACTGAGGAAACTTTCACTTGGTGATTTTAACTGTAAATAGTTAAGAATGTGTTCTCTGTGCTAAAGGAAAAATTCTGATAAAGAAGCATTTCTTTTTCCTGGAAGTACTAGAGTGCCTTGGATATTAATATAATTTCTCTGAGTAATCATGTTAATAACTATGGTATGTAAAATAATTCCTACAGTATCTGACTGCTTATCCTCCTGGAACTGAACTGAAAGCATTAAATGAGTTCTCTTGGTAATGAAGGTCACAAATCAAAAGAAAGAATACATGAAAAAAGGATTAGAACAAAAAGAGCTAAAACCATAACTCTACATCCCAGTTATAATGAATCCTATAATTTGACAAATGTCAGTGGGTAAAAAATGGCACTTAATGAATTAAGGATGAGCTTCTGTTCCCTATTGTCAGTTGGGAATAAAAACTTTTTTCCTGAAAAACTGAAAGATTCAGCAAAAAAGCACATATAAATTAAAAATAATTTGTTAGATGTAAGCAAGTTTCTTTAAAATAAATAATGTTCATAGGAAAGAGTAATTTTTCTTCTTGAGTTTTGCATAGGGCTTGGAGCATAAATAAGAATTTACAAAGTTGATATATTTATTTTTACTTCTTGACTTAAAAAAATAGTAATCTCCTGCCATGCGTTAGTAGGACTCTGCTCAGTGCTATGAAAAATACAAAAATAAGCAAGTAGTGCCACTGTTCATAAGCCACATAAAGTTTAGTCCATTTCTTGGGTGTGGCACTGGGGCCTTAAATCAATTATCTATTTTGAGCCTGGAGAAATTAGTATTTTCAAATCTTACCATTATAATACTAGAAGAAAATGAAAGTGACAGCGTAGATCAGTATAGTTCTCAATAGCCATTAAATTAATGTTTAGGTCATTAAAAAGATTGCATTTTATAAAAATATGTGAAATTAATCACATTTTTTCCTCATTTATTTTTAGTAGTATTGTTATTTCCCACATTTCGATAGGTCATTCTCCTGGAAATCGCTTTTTCTAAAGAACTAATAATTTATTATTTTGCATCCAAATTCCAGGATTAGTGTAAAAGCAAGACTGATTGGGAAGAATTTAGGATCAGGTCGGTACTTCTGAAGGCAGCGATTTCAGTCCTCAGCCAAAGTGTAAACCCATGATATTATAGCAATTAAATATGCACAAGGACACAGATGATCCGTCCCACAATGAGAAGGCTGGACCTTGCACTTCCATCTATCTGTGGCAAAAAAGGTGTATGAATTGTGCTTCAAGGCAACTCTGATACACATGACCGTATCTTATCACTATATTGTTCTAGCATATAAATATGGTAAGTATATGTCAGTGGCAATGGCATATCATCAAAGTATAATTAATACAATTAAACATTTTATCCTTCCTTTGTGCTTATAGCCTGTTTTTCTTCACAAATCCTCCCACTTATTAAAATGAATTCATTTTCAGAGAATGCATTAGAAAATCAAGAAACAGTAATATGGGATTTCAGTAATGTCTTTAAAAAAGATATTTCAAAGTTAAAATGCTGATGCCTTCTGAGAGCTTAATTATATTTAAAAATAAATGAAATTCTGATGACTTACATCTTTCACCTCCCCAACCCTTTCTCTAATATAAATGCTATTTCATAGAAAGCTCCTTAAGTAGAACTTGACATCTTTTAAAATCATTCACTATCATAACATAATGTAGTCTGCAAATGTTTTCCACTTCATCTGAAATGTCTCTATGGATGAACACAGATCCTATGGCTACAGTGACTGAACGCCTTGCATAATGAAGCTAATATCCCTATAAAATAAAATAATGAGCTTTCAAAATTTACAGAGCTCCGGAAGAACTTTTTTTTTGCAGATCAAAACGAAACTTGGAGTAAAAATAGTGATATGTGACTGTTCCTTAACTACTTTTTATTTAGGCGAATGACCCAATACATGTATGTTAACAGGCAGGGTAGTTTCAAGAATAACCTTAAATACTTGTGTTTTACTGCAAGTGATGAGAATTGAATCTCTAAATAATTTAAGTTAAAGAGATATCTAAAAATAGTCTGTTTTAAGTACTTGAGATCATTTTTCACTTTTAAAAATGAATAGCGGTTTACTGAAAAAAAAATCCTAAAGACTGTTCTTTATAATTGAAAATAAATTATTTTCCCTTTCTAGACACTCGCTAAGAAAACCATTTAATTCAGTTTACTCTTGATTGTTTGGGACACGGTTACCCAGTTTGTAGATTATTCAGACCCTCTTTGTCTCTTCTTCTCTGGCTGCTTTTTACCTTCTGTTCGTATGGGTGGTTACCAGCATCCTGATGGGGCTGGATGAAAGAGGGGAAGCACACTAAAAAATAGAAGCTAGATGAGTCAGTGTTTTCCTTATTAATGTTAGGAAAATGTTTTGCCCGAAAGCTGTTAGTTAAAATCAGGTTTTCAATGTACTGTTGATTTTAATTTATGGGATGTGTGTCTTTTCATGATTTTAGGGAATCCTAAACTTAATGGAAAACAGAGGCAGCATGATAGAGTGAAAAGCTTTGAAATCAGACACAGTAGAGTTCAAATCCCAGCTCTGCCATTACCACCCGTATGACTTGGGCAAGATAGTTTAATTTATTAGCTTCTTTTTCTTCATCAGTTCATGGAGAATAAAATATCTGTCATACATAGTTTTATGAGAATTAGTGATGATTTATGTTAAAATCTGTGATATGGCATATTCACACCTTGTACTTGAGTCGGTCTCTTAGTTTATTGGAACATATTCAATACCAGAGACCCATTACTTGGTTATTTTCAAGATTTCTAAGTATACTATGAAGAGTAGTTATCAGAAACATCAGGGGCCAACGGTTTATTATATTGATGTAATGATGCATTATTCACATAATTCTGTGAAGCTGCCTATTCTGCACAGAAAAGCACTCATCACTTTTATTTAAAGAATAAAGGTTTCCACCAGAATTAGGAAACCAGCACAGGAGAAAAAGGTGAAAGTGAGAACACTGGAGACGTGTTTTTCTTCAGGTTGTGTTCACTTTCAAATAGTCAGGTATAAAAAGATCTCAATTTATCTCCTTTATGGACTAGATGTGATTCTGAAATTGCTTATAAATAAAATGCTTTTTAAAAAGTAGAAATACAAATAGATTAGAAAACCTTGATGTTCAAAAAAACCAGACAGAAACTTCAGATGGATGCTCCCTAATATATTTTTAGGTTTCTTAAAAATACATTATAAATCATGTCATGGGGATTATGTCTCATACTTCTAGTTCCTGCCTGGCTCTGCTTCCCAGGGCTCTCGTGCTAGCCTGGGACGAAAGCAATTTTATAAAGTAATTGATACCCAGGTGTAGTCACCGTATGCAGAAATCTCTTGGAAAAATTGTTTTTTGAGTAAGTTATGGTTTATTTAAAGTTGTTTTTAAAAATTCAGAGAACATAGGGCTTAGTGCCTTTAATAAGGAAACCATTGCATTTGCTAGTATTTAATTATTCAATGGAGTTGAATCATGAATCAGGTGGCACGTAGCATTGATCAGGAGAGTCAAGCTGCAAAAGAAGGTGGTTCTACCATTTGTCATTAACAACACCAAGGAAGTTCATTATATCTTCTAGATGCGGAATTGAGATGCCAAGAGATTCAGTAAAGCCAACAAAGTGACCAAGTATGGTTGAGGGACATTTTATTTTGCATTGCTTTTTTAAAAAGATTTATTTATTTGAGAGAGAGTGAGGAAGAGCACGCCACTCAAATGTGTGGTGGGGAGGGGCAGAGGGAAAGGAAGAGAGAATCCCAAGCAGACTTCTTCTGAGCTCAGAGCCTGAGGTGGGGCTCAACCTCAGGACCCTGAGATTATGATCTGAGCCGAAACCCAGAGCTGGATGCTTAACTGACTGCACCACCCAGGTGCCCCAAGTTGAGGGAATTTTTGAAAGCCAAACTCTCATTTTCTCAGATTTCTGTGCTTACTTCCACATATTTTAATTGAAAAAGGGGCAAGTTGTTTTGTCATTCTTGATGGTGATCAGTGAAGCTCATAATGAAGGATTAGCTTAATTACTAATCATTGTGGGGAATGTCATTCACAAGAAATCTACTTTCATTGCTAAGTTCAGGCTGTGTTTTTCCCATTTTTTTCTCTGTTTTTTGGACCACTCAGAATCACTCATTGACAGCTCATCCGCCCTTTACCAGCTTATTAATCCTCTCTGACAGATGTTATTAGGTTTCAGCTGTCTTGATACGTCATGATGAGATTGAACACACACACACATCATCATCCCAAGTGTATATTGGACACAACTTTTTAACGAGAGACTCATAGCACAGTCAGCGGATTAAAGGCAAGAGAGTGTACGTGGAACATGGCTGTAGAAACACCTGTGGGTAGGGTCTGGGGAGAGACAGCAAAAAGAAGTGAGATTGTGTTGGTATTTATAGCTACTCTCGATCTTTGCCCTACCTCCTAGAGCTCTTTCTTTAGTGAACATTTCATTTAATTAAGAAAATGCATTTAAAGATTGGTAGTCTTTGTGTAAACTTCAAGGAAGTGAAAACAGCAATCACAAGAAAATGGATTTGGGGAAAGCCAACTTCATTAAGCTTAAATAAATCATAAGAAAAGGATCCCTAAGTGGAAGGATCCGCATGCCCCGTGTTTCTTCTTAGAACAGCCCTTGTAAGGGTGGCAAGAAGACGAAGAAAAGAGGGTGGAACCTTTGTAGCTACACAGAGCTGTGGATTTGAGACGGCCAACAGAGTAGGGATTAGAACAGAGTACTGAACTAGAAATAGGGCATTTCAGTAATGGCAGATGAGGGTAAAACCAGGAAATTAATAGTGACTAGAATGTGAAATGCACCAAAATTGACAAGAAAATATTCTTTAGGGCTGTATGAGATGAAAGGAAGACTGAAAAAGCACATCCTCTCTGTTAGATGCAAAGAAAAAGAGAATTGGTACTGGAAAAAAAAAAAAAAAGCAGACTCCTGTTGTTCTTTAAGAAAATTTAGCCGTCGTGATAAAATGTAGTGTATTAATTTGGAAAGTGAAATAGGAAACAATGTGGTTGAAGGGCAGGGAAACAAACTAGACTTGGCAGGGAATTGATCAAAATCACTTAAACAGATCCCAACGACTTTCAAATTAGAATGCCGATTATTGATGATTCCAGCTCCAAGGTGCTAAAAATAACACCTTTTTTTTTTGTTACAGTAGAAAACTGTTCTTAGAGATTTCTAGATGACTGTGAACTGCTAGTGCCTGCTTTGTTATGCTTTATGTCAAAGGAGACAAAAATGAAAGTTTTTTTTTTTTATGAAAGTAGTTCATGCTCTTTTTTTTTTAAAGTGCCTTCATTTTTTTTTTTTTTTAAGATTTAATTTATTTGACAGACAGAGACCACAAGTAGGCAAGCGAGGCAGGCAGAGAGAGGAGGAAGCAGGCTCCCCATGGAGCAGAGAGCCTGATGTGGGGCTTGATCCCAGGACCCTGGGATCATGACCTGAGCCAAAAGCAGAGGCTTTAACCCACTGAGCTACCCAGGCGCCCCTAAAGTGCCTTCATTTTTATAGCTTTTTTCCTTTACAACCACAGTAAGTGTGACTCCCATTTTCCTGTATCAGGAGGCAGGGGGAAAAAGCTCACTTCATATTAAAATGAGTTGCATTTGTGATAAGAATTATAGGTCTGTCTAGGTAAGAAAATCCCGTCTCGGTGTCCCATAGCTGGCAGGGCATCAGGGAGGGGTGAAGCAAAAGCAGCACCCCATTCGCCACCCTAGTCTTATTTTTGGAAAGCAGATCTCTTGTTTGGGTCAATTATAGAATATATAATGTATGATATTAAGAAAAAATTATCTAGGGGTGCCTGGGCGGCTTGGTTGGTTAAGCATCTGCCTTCGGATCCAGTCATGATCCCAGAGTCCTGGGATTGAACCCCGCATCAGTGTCCCCGCTCATTAGGGAGCCTGCTTCTCCTTCTCCCTCTGCGGCTCCCCCTGCTTATGCTCTCTCTCACTCTCTCTCAAGTAAATAGATAAAAATTTTTAAATTAACATATAATGTTTTATTTGCTTCAAAGGTACAGGCGTGAGCACCAGCAGGGGGAGGGGTAGAGGGAGAGGGAAAGAATCCTCAGATTCCCAACTGAACGCAGAGCCTGACATGGGTCTCGATCCCAGGACCCTGAGATCATGACCTGGGCTGAAATCAAGAGTCAGAGACTTGATTAACCGACTGAGCCACCTGAGCCCCTCTGTACTACTTGATATTTTACAGTTAAAGGGATTTGAAGAATCTGGAGAACTTCCATGAAGATTTGCAAAGATTATTCACCAGGAGTGAATAATGCCTATACATGCAATTTAATGTGTATTTTCTCTTAAGATGTCTGAGAATGACCGAATCAATCCTGTGGAGATTAAGACATGTTATCTGAAGATAACGACTTATTTAAAGACATCTGATTATCTGAGGACTAGTTTCACTAGCAGTCAAACTGTTAGTGGTAGAATTTCAGTGGCATGTTTTGAGTTTTTATTTATTTTTTATTTTTTAAAAAATATTTTGTTTATTTATTTGATAGACAGAGATCACAAGTAGGCAGAGAGGCAGGCAGAGAGAGAAGGGGAAACAGGCTCCCCGCTAAGCAGAGAGCCCGATGCGGGGCTTGATCCCAGGACCCCGGGACCATGACCTGAGCCGAAGGCAGAGGCCTTAACCCACTGAGCCACCCAGGTGCCCCTGTTTTGAGTTTTTAAAAAATTAGCTGGCAAAACAAATAAATTTTTGGTGAAGGTCTACACTTTATCTAGAGCTCTTGAGGAAGGTCCACACCAATTTAAAGAATAATTCCTACATCAAAAGCAGTACACTGGAGAGTAATAGCATTGGAAATGGGATTGAGTTCTTGTTTGGTAGCTTCTCCCTATGACTTGGGGCAGGACAACTTCCTGTCCTCATGTTGCCCTAGGCTAGATGCCCAAGAAAGATACTTTTGGGCACTCTGATTCTCCTTTGAATTCTCTTTTTCTTTCTTTTTTTAAAAAATTTTTTTCTTTTTCTTTATTTTTAAGTAGGCTCCATGCTCAGTGTCGGGCTTGAACTCACAACCCTGAGATCAAGATTTGCATAGTGTACTAAGTAGCCTGCCAGGTGCCTCTTGAATTCTCATTTTCAAAATTTATGATAACCTATGTAAAAAATCTAAATGTATCAAACATGGTGTGTGCATGTGTGTGTGTGTTTTCTTAAGGGAAAAATGAGTGAAGAAATTTGGATAATGAATCTATCATCATTTCCTTTTGGCGTGATGGTTAATGGGCTGAACATATTTCTAAGTAGATGTGTTTGTGACACTAAAGATGACTACCAATGGGAGAAAATCCAGTAAATATTATTTAAAAAAAATCACTGTATTAGTTTCCTGGGGGCTCCTGATAGGTACCACGATAGGTTGGCCTAAAAACACCAGATAGATATTCTCAGAACTCTGGGGGGTCAGAAGTCTAAAATCATGGTGTCTCCAGAGCCTTGCTTCTTCTGAAACCTGTGGCAGGGAATGGAATCCTTCTTTGCCATTTCCCCACCAGCTGGGCTGAAGTTCTTGTGCCCTTTGGGAGATGGGTTGTACTTCCTCTGAAAATGATTAGAAGATGGAGCAATTGGTTCAGTTTCGGGACATATTGTTTATCTGATTAACCTAATGTTCTTTATGCAAATAGACCAAAAGCAAGCCACATGTTTGAGAATTTTGTAATGTTAATGTAAAAGTGATTTCTGCCATTGAAAATACCAGTATGAAAAAATTCCATTTAAAATTTTAAAAATAAGTTACATAGGCTGAACTGTTTAAAAGCAATGATACACTAAACTTTGCAAATGTAAACTTTAAAAATGTTAACCTTTGGGGTGCCTGGGTGGCTCAGTCCATTAAGCGTGTACCTTTGGCATGAACTCTGAGAATTCTCACTCTCCCTCTACACCTCCCCCTGCTCTCTCTCTCTCTCTCTCCCTCTCTTTTTAAGGATTTTATTTATTTGAGAGAGAAAGAGAGAGAGAGAGAGCGAGCAAGGAGGAGCAGAGGGAGAGGGACAAGCAGACTCTATGCTAAGCGCAGAGCCAATGGGGAACCTGGATCTCACAAACCCCGAGATCATGACCTGAGCTGAAATCAGGAGTTCGTCATTTAACCGACTGAACCACTCAGGTGCCCCCAGCCTCAAATAAATAAACAAATCTTTAAAAAAATGTTAACCTTTATTAATGGAAATATCCTTTGAGGAATTTCGAACCCCAATGTATATACCAAATACACTTGATAGATATCTATGTCTAAGTTGCTTTTTATCAGTATATTAGTTACTCTACAGTATTGCCACGATAACGGTGGCAGTAAAATAAGGCTGAATGCTTAGTGGCGAGGGACACAGGTCCTGGGTTTGCATTTCTCTCCATCACCTATGAGCGGACTGGCCTTGGCCAGATGGTTAGCCATTCTGCACCCATATTTTCTCAATTGTAAAGTGGAGGGCTAATACCACCTCAAGTTTGGAGAATATAATGATCTAAAACACTCAGCACGTTATCTGGCATGGAATAATTTTTCAGAGAATGGAGATGATTAATAATAACATTAATATTAAACAATGCCAGGTAATTTGAGATTTAGTATAAGCATCAGTTTTAGAGGGGCAGAATTATCCATTTTATTTGGATTCATTGAAATTTTTCAACAGTGAAGTAAAAGGTGGGGTCATAGGAAATAAGACAGTTTGTCTTTAATTGGCTGATGTGCCATGTATGGGAAATAAACCTTTTATTTTAATTTCAAAAGATAATTATAATTCTAACAGTTCAATTTCAGTGAAAGTAAGACTTTCAAAACCTCCAAATTGTCCCTCAAACACTGTCAGAACTTGGTGAAGTGTTCCTAAAATATTTTAATTTTCACTTATTAGTGACTGTGATTTTACTCTTCAGCTTAGTGTAACATCAGCAAAATGTCAAGGATTCCTCTAATATTCTTACTGTTACTATTAAATGATTTTGTAAGTCAAAGAGATGGCTGTATACAAATCAGTGAAAAAATAAATGAGGGCTTTAATAGATGAACAGGTAAAGATAATGAATAGGTGCCTCAAAAGGAAAAGCCAAGCTAGGAAATAACCATGACAAGAAAAATGTTCCCTGTAATAGGGGAAGTAAAATTAATGCAGCAAAGTATTTTATTTCTTGCTTGTTGTGATAGCAAAACTTTTTGCAAGGCAGCACGGGGTCTAGTGACACTGAGATTCACCTAAGATTATTGGTGACAGTAAAATTTAGAGGAAGTTTTAGAATGTCTGTCAAGAGCCTTATAAATATTTATACCTGTAGACCCCCAATTCTACCTTTGGAAATTAAAGTTAAGGAAATAATATAAAGATAAAAAAAGTTACATGTAGGAAATGTCCATCACAATTATGTCCATCACAAAATTATGGTGACTGGAAGCAATATTAATGTCCACCACCATGGAAATGGTTATATTAGCATTTCAGTTATACATTCTGTAGTCAGCCCGTGTGTCTTACATGTGTATACATGACAGTGTACAAGTAGAAGTATTAATTGAGACAAACAGAATATAAATTGTGTATGTACCATAATTAGGGTCTTATAAAAATATGCATGGAAAAAAAAAGACTTGAAGGAAAAGCCCAAAGGAGGTATCAAGTCTTACCTAACAGAAGTGATATCATAAATCTTTTCCCCTTTGTACAATCTCTAAATTTTCTTTGCTAAAGTTGAATTGTATATAAAATATTTTATGAAATAAAAAAAGATATTCTCTCCTCATTGAGCTTTACTATTGGGCAAATATATTCTTGTGGACAAGTTTATCATGGCCTGTAGGGCAAAAATTGAATACTTAAGTAGGTATTAATTAGCCCAAGATTCGGTACAAGGGGAGGGTGAAGATGTCAGAGGTTAATACAGATTTTGATTGGGATAATTTATACAATGAAAATTCATGTCCATGCCATACTGGCCAGTTTTTCTTTAAAAAGAGGTTAAGGACTTTTTTTTTTTAAGGCTAAGAATGGCAGTAATTTTTAATAATGAAAAACTGATAATAGAAAAATGGTTTCTGTATATACCAAGTACTTCTATCTTCCATGGCCAGCAACATAAGTACAGTTAGTTTGTATTGGTCTGTAATTTATCATACTATTTTTCTGTCAAAATAAATGAAACTTCGGATTTCATTTAATCTTCCAAAAATGTTTCCTTGAATAAAAAGAGAGGAATTGTAAACACATTCTTTGCTGGACTTCCTTTTAGCCAAACCCCAAAGTTACTTTTTTAGAAACTGTTACAGGCTGAAAATTTTTGCACCCCCAGGGCAGAATTCACAAGTTGGAGCCCAGCTCCCAGTGTGACCATGTTTGCACCTGGGGGCTCCAAGGAAGTACTTAAGTTTAAATGAAGTCATAGGGTGGACCCCTCATCCATAGTGTTAGTGTCCTTTTAAAGGAAGACACAGAGAGCTCACACTCTCCCTTCCTGTGTTCACACACTGATTTCTTCTGTTTGGTGAGAGCTCTCCAAACACCAAACCTGCTGGCATCTTGATCTTGGACTTCTGCCTCCAGACTCTGAGAAGGTAAATTTCTGTTGTTGAAGTCTCCTTGTCTGTGGTATTTTGTTATAGCAGCCTGAGCAGACTAAGACAGAGACCTCCAAAAGCATCAGGCTTTAGAGACGGGGAGAGAGCACAAGCAGAGGGAGAGGGAGAGGGAGAAGGAAAATCTCAAGCAGTCCTGTCTGAGCATGGAGCCCAATGTGGGGCTTGATCTCATAACCCTGAGATCACAACCTGAGCTGAAACCAAGAGCTGGATGCTCAACCAACTGAGCCACCCAGGTGCCCTGTGATTTCCCTCACAATATAGGCTCTTCTGACCATCTGTGAAATATCTAATATTTATTGGGTTTCAATCTAGAGGTAGGACTATTCTAAGCACTGCATAGGTATTAACTCACTATAGAATCACGGAAGACCTTTGGATAGTACCATCTTCCCCATTTTATAGTTAGGTAAATTGAGGCACAGGGAGTTTAAGTGACTTGCCTAAGTCACATGGTAAATGGCAGACCAGGGATTGGAACCCAAGCATCCTGGTTTCATAGCATGGGTATCTTGTAACTGTACCCTCTATTTCTTAAAGTGACCCTCAGTGCAAACAGTGGCTGAAAACCCAAAGGTGGCTGGGTGAGGACAGGCACAACATTGTGAAATTTAAGGAAGGAAAGGTGCATGGCTCTCTCATTAAGTGGCATGATAGAAGGGCATGTTTCAGAACATCTCGAAGATGAATAGGATTGAATATGACTTATTGCAGCTGAATTTCAGAGGAGTAGAGCCAAATTCCTGGTGATAGTCTCAGGCAAGATCCTGCTGATGTAGGGCAGCATTGGGCATGTTAAGACAGTGGAGTTGGCTTTGAGAATACATTTAGTTTGCTCCACTACCTGGGAGAGGTTGGGTTTGTTTCTGAACTCAAGGTCCTGAGCATCATTTCCTCATCTGTAAGGCCATAATTCTGCTCTGCCTCATATATAACTCATTCAGTGATTAAGTGAAACAAGGGATAAAAGCTCTCAGTATGGTGCACAACATAATGCAGGCAGAGTATAGGACTGCTGTTCCCTTATGGGAACAGTGGTGGTTGACCTGGAACCACGTGTCAGTGAGCAGAAGCAGTAACCTTCAGGCAGGTTGGTTTTTCCTGAGAAAATTACTTTAGGTCATTCCACCATATGGCAAGGGACTCCCATTTATTATCTGGGTAACCTTGGGCAACTACTAACCCTCTCTGAACCTTAGTTTATTGATCTGTTAAACAAGGATAGTGACATTTACTTTGATGAAGATTAAAATGCGATAATAAATGGTTTTAATTGCTAACCTACTTTCTCATTTCTTTAGTAGTTGATGCCATTTAGTAAGTGTTATTGCTGGAAAAATCTTTGGCCATGATTTTTCCAGGATTTACTTTTTTTTTTTTTTAAGATTTTATTTTTTTTTTATTTTAGAGAGAGAGAGAAGGTGAACGGTGGGGAGAGGCATATGGAGAGGGAGAGAGAATCTCAAGCAGGTTCCACAGCCAGCATGGAGCCCAAAATGCGGCTCAATCCCGTGACCCCGAGATCATGACCTGAACCAAAATCAAGAGTGGGACACTGCGGAATGAGCCACATCGGTGTCCCTCCAGTGTTCACCTTTATGGCCATCTTACTTGAGACTCAATTTCTTCTTCCTGCCCTTTGATGGGATAATGAAATTATAGATATTTTAACTCCCAAATTTAAAAATTATCAGAGAAATTATATGCTGAAAAGTAACAAAGGGGAAAAAAGAGTTTTATGAAACAAAATGTAGGCTGGCAGGGAGAGATATTTCTATTGGTTTAAAATGAGGCAAAACTGAGGAGGGATAGGCATCAGCATTGACATTTCAGAAAGCAATGAAGTATTTGCCCAGGGACCTGTGAGATAATTTGTCATTTTGGACTTTTAAAACAGGATTTAAGAAAGCAATAGTGAGAAGTTGGCCGACTTGCAAAACTGATAGGTATTCTCAAGAGAATGTGTTTTCTTTGTTCAGTGGAAGCAAACGTCTCCCGACAAGAACTTGAAAGGGTTGTATATTGTGATAACATATTTATATCAGGAGAAAAAAAGTTAAAATGTTAATTATCTCTTTGTGTGTGTGTATATATCTCACGTAATGAATTAACAGTGTTGAAAAGGTTTCAAAAAAATCACCGAGTATAAACCCTTACTTCTGAACAAGATTGTATACAAAGCTCACCCGACAGATGGGTCAGTTAAATAAAACAGAAAACCTACTATGAGCCTGGCAGTCGTTCAGTGTTACATGAGGTAGAATGGGGAATATAACCCAGTCGCTTTATTTAAGGAACAATGAAGACAAGAACAGGAATGAGGAGGGTTAGGACCATACAAAGTTACTGTGGTATGGTAAATACTGTAAATTACTGGTATATGCCAAGTGCTTTGGGAGCACTGAGGGGGAACTGAATATTCTTAGGAAGGGTAGAGAAAGCTTTACAAAGAATGTGACAACTCAGTGAAGATCTGAAGGTTAAGGGCTCTGTCAAGTGAAGGAAACAATGTATATAAAGGCACGAAAGCCATGAGTCCTCCAGGTAAGGACTCCCATGCACCGCCATGATGGCCTGGCTGTCGTTGAGGAGTCAGAGGAGGTGGGGCTGCAGGATAAGTTTGGGAAGGGATTTCAAAATGGCAGGGTGATTTTCGTTTGGGAGACGAAATGGATCTAAAGGCAAAAAAGGGATGGGTTCGAGGAGAAAAAGCTAACAGGGTTTTGAGTATTTTGATGTGGAGTGTCCTGGAAATATATTGGGGAGAGCAAAGCAAGAAGAAGAATGAGAAGCTTGAACTTCTGGAAGGAAGGGCCAAGGAAGAGACCTGTGAGTATGACAGAGAAAGAAGGAAGGCTTGCAGAGGACTGGTAATAGAGGTAGGCAGAGAATGGGAAAGTTTAGTATTGATGAATCCCAGAGAGAATGTTGGAGCAGGAGGAGGCAGTATTAGCACAAGCTAGGGAGAAATCAGGTATGATGAGAACTGAGAGATTAATAATTAGGGGGTCCACCAGGGCCCATGCTGAGAATGATTTCAGAGAGGTGACAGGAAGCCAGGATGCTCTGAGATGACAAGCAGGTGGGAGGTGACGGAGTAAAGGCAGAACATATCACTTTGTTAATCCCTTTGGCAGGGAAAGGAAGGGGAAGAAGGGATCGAGATTCCCAGGAATGGTGGGAGACACTAACATGCTTGTGTTTGGTCTGAGAGCTGAAGCCAGGAGGAAGGGAGCAGGGAGAGGAGAAGATTTTTAAGATTTTTAAGGGATATTCCTGACAAGAGTACAGGCTGGCATGAAGAGCATGGGTGGGAAGATTCTTCTTCTTTTTTTTTTTTTTAATTTAAATTCAAGTTAGTTAACATATATTGTATTATTAATTTCAGGGTAGAATTTAGAGATTCCTCAGTTGCATATAACACCCAGTGCTCATTACATCACATGCCCTCCTTAATGCCCATCACCTGAAGACACAAGACTCTTCTCTCTCAGACAGGAAGGAAAGACACAGGATCGATGAAGGTGAAAAGGAGAATGGGCTGCCCGAATGCCCTCGTTTTTAAGCTCTCTTTCCCAAATGCTAACATTTGCTTTCATTTATTTTATTTCCATTTCTTGGAATACTTAGGCTTTTATTTGTATTTTATTTTATTATTTTTATTTTTATTTATTTTTATTTGTATTTTAAAGGAAATGTAGGTACTGTACTAATAAATCATTGCAGGTCTGCAGAAACTGGTCATTGTCCATAATTCTAGCATGTGCTGCTCAGGAAATGCTTTTCTGATGGAGAGAACTCTTTTCTCATATAATCAATCTGCGATCAGAATTGGGGAATTACTTGAGGGACAGACTGGTGTTTATGTCTTAATGGTTATACTGCAATTTGTAATAATAATAATTTCAGGAGTCATTAAATACATATACTATACAAAAGAAAAAGAAAATAATATATTTTTAAGGAAACTAAAGCTACAGATATTAAGATCTTATATTAGGTGGGGGCACCTGGGTGGCTCAGTGGGTTAAGCCTCTGCCTTCAGCTCAGGTCATGATCCCAGGGTCCTGGGATCGAGCCCCGAATCAGGCTCTCTGCTCAGCGGGGAGCCTGCTTCCCTCTCTCTCTCTGCCTGCCTCTCTTGTGATCTTGTGATCTCTGTGAAATAAATAAATAAATAACATCTTAAAAAAAAGATCTTATATTAGGTTGAACCATGTGACCATTTGTAGTCTACAAAAATAGCAGTTTCATACAGTTCAACATGATGATAATGTTGAACTTATGAGGCTATCTGACCAGATATAGTCTTCCAGTGGACACTAATGGGGGTCAGTGTCCATGGTGGGGAAGAGCCAGGACTTTGGCGCCAGAAAGGACTAGGAGCTATTCTCACCTCCCTCTCTTCTTAGCTGCATGACCTTGGATATAGTATTTCATATCTCTGAGCCCCAGTTCTCATTTTTAAAATACAGTAATGATAGTACCTAATTCATAGTATTTTTATGAGCAGTAAATGAGATAATTTACGTAGCTCTTAGCAACATGCCTGGTGTGTAATAAACACTAAATAAATAGCAAATGAAATGAACAATACGAGCAATAATAACTTAAAATCTATACAGTTATGTGAGGTTTTAGTAGAAGCCTTTCGTTTGTAGAAGAGGGTGTTGCATGAATGAAAATGCTGAAGTGATAGAAATTAACATACACTAAATTTGGTGATGTTTACAGCTTTTTAAAGTTCTTCTTGAATAGGTTAAATTAACATGGTTGCCCTGGGCACCTTGAAATGGTTAAGCTGTGCTGACCAGTGTGCAGAAGCTAGTTGGATTATAATATTAGTTATGTTCTAGAAGCTCTTATTATTGAGTGAATGGATGAAACAGAACTCTGTAGGTTATTTAAAGGTTAGTTTTATTCATTATGTTATTGTGAAGGTTGTTTCCTCTATGTAAAGAGGTCCAAGTTGTCCCATTCATATATTTCTGACCATGGATGCTTCCTGTTATACAAGAGTAAAAAGAAAGGTGGTGATTTATTTCAAGAAGCCCTAAATTCTGCTACCAGGTTCCCTTCCCCTGAGACCAGGAGTTCATTTAATTTCCATTTACTCTGGTTTATCTATTGGAAATGAGAATAATAACAGCTTTTCTTACAGCTTGAGGCTGTTCTGAGGACAAATAAGGGTAGATGTGATATTTAAGCATTTATTTAGCCAGCACACTTTTATTTATTCTCTGATAAACATTCTATCTGGTTTCTGCTCTCAGAGGGGATATAATCTAGTGGTGTAGACAGATACACAGGCAGTTGTGCTTTAGGGTGGTAAATACAATGAAAGAGGCATGCAGGCACGCAAGAGAGCCCAGAGGACTGGGCTATGACTGTGGGCTTTTTAGAAAGGGAGGTGGTACTTGGGGTTGGTACAGGTTCAGAATGTGAAGAAGAGGGAATTTCTTTTTTCTACAGTCTGAAGCTATGATGGTACTGAATCTGAGTTTGAATGTCTTCACTTCCTTTAATCCTTTAATTCCTTGAATTTAATTTTGTGAATATATATTTGCTAAATAGCATTTCTAGTCACTGGAATAAGCATCATCTTTCATCTTAAAAAGTTTCTTGAGTGCCTGTTATGTGCTGACCATTGTGCCATGTGCTGCTTGAATAGAGAAATACTGAGAAACCTTTGTTCTCAAGAAGTTGTCTAGTTGAAGATTATTGTTATTATTATTTTTTTTCCAGAGAGAAACTGGGGAAAGGAGGGGAAGAGGAAGAGGGAGAGGGAGAGAGAGAATCATAAGCAGGCTCCACGTCTAGTATGAAGCCCAATGCGGGGCTTGATCTCATGATACTCCAATGACCTGAACTGAAATCAAGAGTTGGATCCTTACCTGACTGAGCCAGACAGTCGCCTCTTTTTTTTTTTTTTAAGATTTTTAAATTTATTTTAGAGAGGAAGAGGGGTAAGGGCAGAGGTAGAGGGAGAGAGAGACTCCTGAAGATGATACCCGACTGAGTATGGAGCCCAAGGTGGGGCTTGATCTCATGACCTTAAGATAATGACCTGAGCTGAAATCAAGAGCTGGTTGCTTACCTGACTGAGCCACCTAGACATTCCCTAATTGGGGATTCTAATGTATTATTAAGATAGGATAAGTACACCAATAGGATTATGGGTAATATCTTAGGTAGGCCCAGGTCATGAACTGTCCATAACATATGGAAGGTTTCATAGAGGTGATAGTAGGATTTTATCTGGATCTTGGCAAGTGAATGGGAAATGGAATTGAAATGAAACCTCAACAAAGGCAGGGAAATGTGAAATTGCATAGATTTTCTGAGTAGTTGGGATGGTTAGAGGGTGGTGATTATGAAGAGATGGAGTGGGGAGGTAAGTTGGAAAAGGATATAGGGCTAAAATTAGGGGTTTTACCTTACATATCTTTGCTAAGATTCCTACTCTAGAGTACTTTTTTTTCTTGAGAGTGAAGGAGCTACAGGCACATTTTATTACTTTTTTTTTTTTTAATTCAAGTATACTTTAGGTAAAAGAATAATACCAAACCCAAAGGATGGGTTCTTAGCAGAGTCATTAAAGATTGCAGTTGCCATGTTACTTAAGGCTGGGGAGGAGAGATGGGTTAGGACTCCACTGTCAAAATCCTCCAAACAGGTGATAAAAGACCTTTAGTTCAAGACTGATGGAAATTGAAAAAAAAAAAAAAAGAATAATCGATAACTTGGGACACCTGGCTGGCTCGATCTGCGGAGCTCATGACTCTTGATCTCAGGGTCAGGAGTTTGAGCCCTGCGTTCCATGGAGAGGTTACTTAAAAATAAAATCCTTTAATGGGATGCCTGGGTGACTCAGTTGGTTAAGTGTCCACCTTCAGCTCAGGTCATGATCCCTGGGTCTTGGTCAGTCTCTCTGTTCAGTAGGAAGCCTGCTTCTCCCTCTTCATCTGCCTGCTGCTTCCCTGCTTATGCTCCCTCTCTCTCTCTGTCTCTGTCAAATAAATAAATAAAATTTTAAAAAATAAAGTAAAATAAAATCTTTAAAAAAATTTTAAAGGAAACAAAAAGACTGATGGAGATATATTGAAATCTCCTCTTCCCACACAAAATTCAGATAAATATGTAAAAGAGAAGATTATAAAACCAAAAAATATATATCTCTTGTAGAAGGAAAAAGTAGATGGGGTTAAGCATAAGAGCACAAGGGAAAGTCTTCTCACATGAAAGAAGTCAGTGGGAAATTACAAAGGGTCCATCATTAAAGAGGTCAAAATCACTTGACACACAGGGAAATTTGCTCCCAAAGAAATAGAGACAATAGAATAGTCCGAAAAAGACTTTAAAATGAGACTATTTAATATCTTCAGGGTGATAAATGTCTTCACATTTCTAACACCAAAGTAAGTGTTTTGAAATAATAAAATTATTAAAATGAAAACATATCCAATAGGCTAAATAACACCCTAGGAACAGCTGAATAGCAAACCAGTGATTTAGAAGCTCAACCTAAGGAATTTTCCTGGAATGCAGCAAAGATAAAAATGTGGAAGAGGGACGCCTGGGTGGCTCAGTTGGTTGGACGACTGCCTTAGGCTCAGGTCATGATCCCGGAGTCCCGGGATCGAGTCCTACATCGGGCTCCCAGCTCCATGGGGAGTCTGCTTCTCCCTCTGACCTTCTCCTCGCTTGTGCTCTCTCTCACTGCCTCTCTCTCAAATAAATAAATAAAATCTTTAAAAAAATGTGGAAGAGATGATAGAAAATTTTAGAGATATGGAGGATGGAGTCACAAATTCCAACATCCATTTAATGATATGACAGAAGGTAAAAAGACAAAGAAGGAGAAAAAATGGAGTATTGGGAACATAAAAGAAGGAATTGAATTGTTGAATCAAATGGTTGAGCATGTGGGAGCCTCAGGGCACTTGTCAAATGTTTGGATATAGTGTGAAGGTGGTTGAAGAGGATCCTAAGAAGGTAAATAGGTAGGGATGGTGCTACTGAATATAAGAAAAAAGAAAGTTGTGGGCAAAGAATTCCAGTTTGGTTTTGGACCTGTTGGTTTGGAACTGCAGGAAAAATAGCTATATGTACCTTTTTATCCAGTACTAGAATTTTACATCTGGAAGCTCAAAGGGAGAGGTAGAGAAGAGATCACAGAGGTAGTACTTGAAGAATTCAAGTGCATAATATAATGAAAAATGAGATAAAATGTGGCATGAGGAATTTTGTTTGACTTATGATTGTTGTACTATGTGACTTAGCTTTATCAAATCAAAGTTGATTGCAATACAGAGTTCTGGCCCATTAAAAATTTATCACAGTTAAGATAAAAGGCATTGCATTTTGTTATCTAGCAGTTCTTTTTCAAAATTCATGTTGGGATTATGTTGTTTAGTTTATGTTTGATATGCTAATTAACCATTATGTCTGATTATTATTAATGTTTTCCATGTAAAATGTAATAAGACTTTTTTGTCCTACCCCACCCCCTTCCCCAAAGAAATGCTTAATAAAATCATCATAGCTACTAAACTACTCTCACAAGAGGTCCCCCAAGTGATCTGATGTTAATATATATATTTAAAACTTAGTTTGGGATCTGATCTCAAACTTCCAATAAGACTAGAATCATCACAGTCACCAATTCTTAAGAAAGGAGGAGAGTTATTGATTTTATAGAGTTGCTCTTCTGCATGTGGACTAGCTTGCTGCTTTCATAGGGCAGTGGGCATATAAGCATGATTATTTTTTTCTGTGCCATTTCCATGCATTTTGGTATGTAAGTCTTTTTGGAGTGGGGTGGGGTGTGTGTGTGTGTGTGTGTGTGTGTGTGTGTGTGTATTTTTTTTTTCCAAACCATCCCAGTGTGCAATATTTTCCTTGGTACCTGCCCAGGTGGGGCGTTGAACTATAGAGCTCTGTTCAGAAAATGCCATTGAAATAATGGTATAGGATTAATTTATAATGATATTTAATGTATCCATCTTAATAAAAAAACCCTCTTTCTCCCCCCCGGCCTAGGAATATATCATTATTAAACTACAACTGTATGACATGATGTACTTAGATCATTCTGTTGTGGTAAATTCTTCTCAGCAGAAGTTCTGAATCTGCCAGGGTTGACAGTTCTTTATTCAAAGTGTAGTTGCTAGCAGGGTTCTTTTTAGGAGAAGAGTTTAGATATATTACCCATGAATTCTTAAATATGTATAAAACTGGGAACAAATTTTATGGTCGTGTTGGCATTCTAGGGTGCATGATTTGAGTTCTGGAGAGTGGAATTCTCAGCCCCCAGTGGTGTTCCAAGTTCCTGGAGCTTCCTTGGAGCTGTGCAGATAACATTGCAGTGAGGAGTTGTTCCCCGGTCTTGGGGAGGAGTCACTGCAAATGGGAGTGGGCTTTCTGCCCAGCCTTGTTTTGTGAGTCCAAAGAACACCTCTGAGAATTAGCCTGCTCATCTGCTTCTTTGCCACATACACACCAACTGTGTTTTATCTCTATATAAAACCCATTTTCTTCAAACAGGGGCTTGCACACTTTCTGAGTATACTCATGCACGAATAGGCTTAAGGGTTTGCAGTAACACGCTGCTTTCACCATTTTCTACTTCTACATTGATTCTTTTCTAAAATTGCCTATGAAAGTGTCTGCTTTGCACATTTCTTCCCTCACTTTACAAACAAAGGCCTCCTCTTCACTGATCTGAAGTGTTAATATGGTAGATTTGCCCCAGGATTAAGAATACCCCATGCATCAGAAAAAGCTATACTGAGAAATATGAGTGTTGGAGGAGAGCTCCTTTAATGATTAATCAAGGAAACTCAAACCTGGTGAGTTTCTTGCCTTTCTGTAGCTTACATCTATCTCTAGTAAGGATGAAGCTGAGCCTTGCAACGGAGGTTAGTGGTGTTAGTTCTTTTAAAACTAACATCTGTGTTTTCCAGGACTCACAAAGTGTTAAAGGTACATTGGATAAGACTGCAAATACATATTGCATGTGATTCCTTTCAGATGCAGTGCAGTTTTCAATATGATAGTTAAAACCTATTTTACCAAAGCATGTCATGAAATACTGATTCCTGTTAAAGTTAATCTCCATCTTATTTTGTCTTATAAAATATTTAACATTTCATATCTTCTTTTAACAAAAAATTAGCTTCTAAAGTTTAAAACTTTGGACTGACAAGTAAAAAATATGGAAAGGGAGTGCATATGGATTTTAGGAGGAGTGTGAACACAGTATTTTGAATAAACAGGCCTCCTTGAAACATCACCTGGGACCATTCAAAGACCTCTGTTGGCCCCTTATTCCTACAAGCTTACCTCTTGAGGTGCAGTACATATGCTGCTCTTAAAGCTCCATGGTTTACCAGTGTTCCCTGTGGGATGGCTTGACCAGCAGGACTTCTGAAAACTGGCTACTAGTTTCCAGAAGGCAGTATCAGAGGGCAGGTTTCCAGGAGAAGCTTCCCTTCTGTAGTGCCAAATGCCTTAAAAATCATGGGACTAGTGATACCAGCATCTCAGTGGCTAACAACTACCAAAATGTATTTCTTGTTCGTGGTGCCATGTGCACACAGTGGGTCAGCCGTGACTGTGTTCCTGCTGTCTTCACTTGAGAGTTCATATGGATGGGTCAGCCTCTACCTAGGGAAGAGGAAACTGGGCAAACTCTGGGCTAGATCACACAGCTTTGTCCTGGACATGGCATATCTCTTCAGCTTACTTTTCATTGACAAGAGCAAGCACCTTGGCCAAACCTAGCATCAGGGGTGTATGTGAGGAATAGGGTCCTCTCTTAGGGAGGGGAAGTGAATATTGTCAAAGCCAGATTTATGCTGGACAAAGTTAAAGAGGCAAGGAAGACTTTATTCAAGGACACTGCAATAAGAGAGAGACCTGAACAGAGTCTGCACTCAACTCCCCTGAAACAAAGGGCAGAGGATGTTTTAAGAGCTAGATTGGGGGGAGGGGGAATCATTGGCCATCTGAGTTTGCTATTTGGCTTTCCCAAAAGGAAGAGTAAATTTTCTCATATCTTCATGGCAGGAGGTAGTTTTAAAATTTGAAACAAGGCACCCACCTAAGTTAGGCTCCTACTCTCTACCCTCCCACAGAGGCTGGAAATAGGAGCCCTCTCTTCTTTGATGATGACATTTCAAAGAGGTGGCTCCCAGATCTTTGAGAAATCATCCCTGGGTTGCAAAACTGACAAGAGAATTTTAAAAAGGTTTACCTCTCAAAGGGGCAGAGATAGAATTTACATCTTGAAGTTTTCTAAAGCAAATGCTTCTCAGATATGTCAGGTAAGGGGCCTAGAGTCAGGAAGAAATCTGTGTAGAGTTCAGGCAAGCTGAGGGGAACTTTAAGGATATCTTGGTCAATATTTAAGAACAATAATGCATTCTGCCACAGGGTAGAGGTACGTGTGTGCAATTTGCTTGATGCCAGCCATAGAAACCAATGCTGGCTGCCTTAAATGGAAAAATGCCTTTTTGAAGACTATTGGACTATAAGGGTTGGGGGAGGGCACAAAGCGAATGGGAGCTGAAGATCCAGATTTGAAAAACATATACCACAGGTCTTGACAGATATTCCCTCATCTTTTGGCAAGGATGGTACGGTCAGAACTCTGTCACTGCTAGACAAAAATGTGGCCACCACCAGACACTTCTGCAGCTTCTGTCAATAAAGCCTGGTCACTCCTTCAACTTTGCTCCATTCTGAGTCTGGGCTGGAAGATCTGATTGACCATACACCTTGGATCACGAGGAAGATATTATCTCTCTTATACACCCAAGCCCTGGCCCTTGGCTAGTTGGGGAACAGATGAGTTCCAACTTTGGCTTTGGTAAGAGGAAGTGGGGGTGATGAGTTCCAGCAAGACTGAACATAACTAGAATTATCCACTTCAGCCACCCATCCAAAGAGAAGGTTGGATAGACAAAGCAAAACCAGACAAAACAAAGAAGAAACGTGCAACCACTGTCTACTACTGAAGGATGGAGTGGTTGTGGAGAAAGTTGTAGCAATTGTTACCCATCTCCTCTGTGGGACCCTTTGATGGCCATCAATGCTCTGACTACCCAATTCCCATTGTAACTACCTAGCTCACTTTGTAGGACTCTGAGTGGTTCGTAGTTAGACAGAAACTCCCTGTCCTCTAAGCTCCATGCAGTAAGACTGGGGGAGTAGACAGGTGAGACTCTCTAAACCCTTCATGTCTATCAGCTAGGAATATTAAAATCTCTCTTAACATAGTATAGATTTCCTAACTTAGTTCCTTCAAAGGAGAGGCAAGGGGGCAGGGGCAAAAACTAGGGTTTAGGACTCTGCCTCTTATCTCTCTGAGCTCCAGGTTCCCATCAGAGAAATGGTGTTTTCATGCATCTTTTGCAGGGTGTTTTAGAGAATGTATCCGATAATGTTTGTAGAGTGCACAGAACTGGCACATTAATATGGTAGCTATTATTAGGAAAAGGGACATCTTTAACTTTTCTGCTTTCCCCTCTGCCAGACTGATTTTGCCACAGCCTCTCACAGTTCCGGTATTTGTTCAGGAGGAAGGACAGAAATCTATTTTTGCATCGGCTTCTGGGGGCTGCAGAATGCCATGTGCTCTCGCACTATCTTTCCTTATAGGCCGAGGATCTCCCATGCGACTCGCCTGGCCTAAATCACACGGGGCCAGAAGAGGCCTGATGTTGGGCAGAACAGATTGGAGCATTTCTGTCAGGCTGCTGGGTCATTTACTGAGCCTCAGTGCTTGGCAAACATGAAGCAGCTTGAGGAAGGGTTTAATAGACAATTTACTATGTCCTCACCCTAATGCTGCATTAATTCTAGTGAATTGTGCAAGTACCCAAGTGTTTCAGGAATAGGTAATTAATCGAAATGTTATATGCAAGTGTCATGAATGTGAGTATGTGAGGATTTTTATGGAAATTATTAAAATGTTTATGAAAATTCTCTTTGGGCATGTATATGTGTGTGTGTGTGTGTGTGTATGCCTAAGGACGTGTGGTATCTCTGATATATAAATATGCATGCATGTGTGTACGTGCGTGCATACGTGTGTGTATGTGTGTGAAATGCTTGATGATGATTAAGATTTTATTGGTGTGGGCTTAGATTATAAAGCTAGATGTTAATACTGAGAATTTTCCCAAGTGTCATTAAAACTTAGCACCATTTTTTTTTTTCAGTTTTAAAGAGTAACTAACCATCTTACGAAATCAAACAAATCAGAAGGTTTTATTGGCAGTAATATTGTTTCTTAAACTCTAGTTGCCTTGGTTACTCTTGGAATATTAAAATAATCTGGGCCTTTCGACAGTTGAGGACTAGTCTCCTATTTATTTTGGGCCCATGAGAGTGCTAATTAACCACTCCGTGGGGCATGGAGGAGGAAACGTATGTGCTGTCTAGGGGGAAAGATGGCTGTGGCAGCCAGGAGTTTGGATAATTCCGAGCCCCCAAAGAAAAGCATCATTGATATGGAGGATCATTATCTTTAAGCCCCCTTTAAGGCCTTTTCTGGATGTTTCCAGTGCACAAAGGCACATCCTTGATCAGTTATTTGAAGTTACTATTTGGAATAGAGAGCCGGGAGTATCTACTGATTCTAATCCACCTCTGCTACTTTTTTCTTTAGTTATTGTTCTCTAAGCCACCCCTTTCTCAGAGGTAAGCCGTGCTGAAAGTGGCAAGGGTCCCAGAGCACTTCTGAGGAGGGAGCAGCTCTCCCATGTTTGTGTCTGACCTGCTGTTGTACTGGGCCCTGTGATAGGCTCCAACCCTATCCTAGAATCAGAATGTCACCGCTGAAATGAAACGTACGAGTTTGCTGAGCTCAGCTCATACTTTCCGGATCTGGTGACTAATGATCTGGGAAGTGGGGATTCAGTTCGAGTTCCTGATTTCCAGAGTAGTGTTTTCTTCTCTGGTTTAGACTGAGGACAATCCCAATCCCACCTTTTCCATGTAAATCAAAGTCCTGTATTTAAATAACACTGCTGTAGGCAAGTTGTTCGCTATAGTGTTGGAATTTTAGAAGTTGTCTTGGAAGAGTTATGGAATCACAGAGTGGAAAGGAACCTTGAGGAAGTCCGTAATCCATCATGTCACCTCCAGACTCCAATGAGAGTGTTTTTAATACCACACATGCTCTCTCCAGATCTCATCCCAACGATGAGCTCTCAAAATGTGTGTGGACACAGTGTGAGGAGAGAAGGGCTCAGAAGCAAGGGTGTCCATCTGAATAAGCCCATTTTGCTCATTTAGCTTATTTCTGTTAGCTTGCCTGGTGAAAATGCTTGCCTGTAGTTGTGCAGAAGCATGGAAGCTTGGCTAGGAGGAAGAATGAGATCTTGCTTATGATAAAAGTGAAATGACCCAATTTGTATTTTAGAGTTTCTCCTTGTAGTGTTTCAGAATCATCTCGTGATCCATACTGATAACTCCAATGTTTAGTTGATTAGCAGTTAATTGGTGTTGAGAGTAAGCAACACGAGAAAGAGAAAGAGAATGATGCTGCTTCCTGTGTGCTGTGTTCTGTCTGTCCATCGCTCATTGTCAATATCTTCGTCACCATATCATAGATGGGGACACTGGGAGTCAGGAAAGTTCTGTGCCCTTCTTAAGGGAACACGGGTAATCAATGGGGATACTAGGATTTGAATCTGGCCTGCTGCCTCCAACAGAAAAGAGAACTCTAAATGGAGAAGAGCAACTTGATCTGGGTGCAGTTCAGCCTACTTCCATTTACTTCCTCTTGCCTAAAAATAAGCCATTTCATGTGATCCTGTTAGTGAGCTTCTCCTGCTGGAGCAAAGACACAGCCAAGGAATTTCCTTATGTCTGCAGCTCTCCTGAAGTTTAAAAATGGTGGGAGAATGTGTGTGTGTGTGTGTGTGTGTGTGTGTGTGTGTGTGTGTGTGTGTGTTTAAGGCTAGCAACTGGAGGAAAGCCGATGAGTAAGGAGAAACTGAAGACACAGATTGATAAAGGCCTCGCTGGGACTATCAGGTGGAAATCAGTACTGTGGAGGAGGGAAGTGGGGACGAGAAGCCAGTGAACCCACATCTACTGTGTAACTGATAAACACAGAAGGTGGTAGAGAAGCTTCTGTATTTCGGAAGCCTGAAGGAATGCAACACGAGGAAGGGGGCAGTTGACAGACAGCACCTGAGCTCTTGGCACAACACAGAAACTAGGCGGAGGGAGATGAGTTGAATTTGAAAATAGGAATGGTAGATTAAGCAAGGGGCTTATTTAGTATGCATGCACAGGCACCTACGCGTGGCCCAATGAGATTATATTAAAATCATTAAAAACAGAAAAAGATAGGGAAAGATTTAATGTCAGGCCAGGCTGTGGCAAGGGAGATGTTCAGTATATGAGTATCTTTTAATGAAGAAACGTAGACCTTAGATTTTTGGTTAAGACTACTAAATCACCTAGTTTTAGGATCAGCTTATGACAGAAAATGAGCAGATATCTAATTAAAAAGCCAATATTATATCTATTAGGATAAAACGTTAGAGAAGGTGGTTGAGGGCACAATGCCAATGACAGGAAATGCTGAATTTCCAGCTTTCTTACCAGCCTCCTTCCTTCATCTTCCTCCATTGACCCCTTCCCACCTCCGGCCTCTCGCATCTGTCCCGCACGGGCAGCTTCACGGCTCAGGGTTGGCCAGGAGTATTCAAAATGCCTTTCCTTCCTTTCTTTGGCCACAGGGAAGCCTGGCCCAAGTGGTGGGCATTGTTCCCATGGGATCAAACACCCTCCGACAGCTGCCGCTTATACTCGGTTCCACAACGGAGAAGCTTGCCCAGGCCCCTCTGATTGCTGGAATCTCCCTTCTGTAACCACACTCCTCTCTCAGGGACCTCCAGGCCATCTCCCAGTGTATCAGGAGGTCTTGGCAGATTATATGAGTTTTGTTTTCTGCTCTACGTGTGATCATGTGGTTTGTCTCTAGGTTATCCAGCAGAGGTTTCCAAACCTCATGGATTCAGGCAGCCTATAGTTTTCAGTAATTTTTTTCCCCAGGGGCCCTAGGCATAAACCAAACAAATAAACTTAATGGTTCTGCTTATTATGTGGTTTGGCTCAGACAGTTTAATGAATATTTATGTCCTCACTATTGTAACTGTTAAAAAAATGCTCACACACCTCGGTTGAAAGCAGAGACTACTTTAATTCTTCCAAATGGAACGTGTGTACCTGTTGAGCACTGTACCACTTCATGAACCCTGCTGCTGGACTGGACAGGATCACTCTCTTTTCTGTTCCACATTGGTCTTCATGCAATACTTGTATTTTCTCACATCAGCAGCCCCCAACCCAGCTCTTTAAAGAGATGACGTCATCAAAGGTGCATAATGCATCCTCACGTTGAAACTGAACTGTCTTGAGTCGTAGCTCATGCAGTGTCTGTCAGATGGCACTAGTTTCCCTCAAAAATTAAAAATATCTTGTGGTGCCCTGTGAGTTCACTGTGGTGCCCTGGAGTGCATAGTTTGAGAACCACCACGTGGCCATTTATTTCACTAACTGTTCCATTCAGCATGGAGTTCACGTATTAGTTTCCTTTTACCTAATTGCCCTCAACGTTATGCTCTACTTTGATTTTATAACAAACATTTGTTACTGCTTTTTATAAGGATAAAAATTTATAATAAAATAAAAATTTTATAATTTTATCCGTGTTTATAAATTGGTATTACTTATAATCATCATTATACGTATTTTTTAAACTTCCTTGAAATAGTCACTGTGAAGTTCTGTCCACAAATGGCTCAGATACATCATCTTGTTTCTCATTGTTAAGAGAAGGTCTCATGCAGCTAGTGATGAAAAGGAGAAAGCAGAAGAACACAACATTCTTTGTCCTCATCTCTAGGGACATTGCTCCCCTCGTCTTTTAGTATTAGGTGAAAAATATAAAGTATTGGCTTAATAGATGTAGAAAAATACTAATACTTACTTTTCATTAGGTTCTTATGTTTTGCCAAAACACCAAGTGTTTTATATACATTATCTCACTTTGCTCTTTGAACAATGTTCTACATTCAGCCATTCATTCTAGAAGCATTTATTGAACAGATGC
This sequence comes from Mellivora capensis, assembly GCA_004024625.1. NCBI lineage: Eukaryota > Metazoa > Chordata > Mammalia > Carnivora > Mustelidae > Mellivora > Mellivora capensis. The sequence goes on from PISX010007823.1 coordinate 45,646, forward strand.
TATGTGCTAAGGATTGTTTTAGGGGATGCAGATAGATATGTGGAAAAAAAAAGACAGGTGGAGTTCTAGCCTCAAAAACTTTGCAGTCTAGGGGTGCCTGGTGGCTCAGTTGGTTGTGTCTGACTCTTGATTTCAGCTCAGGGTGTGATCTCAGGGTCGTGAGATTGAACCCCTTGTTGGGCTCTACACTCAGCGTGGAGTCTGGCTGTGATTCTCTCTCTCCCTCTTCTTCTGCTCCTCCTCCTCCTCTCTAAAAATAAATAAAATCTGTAAAAAAGAAAACTTTCAGTCTAGTATGGGAGACAGGCAGTAAACAAAGAATAGATAAAATAGAGTGATAGCAGATACAAGGAAGTGCTAATATTAAGAAAAATAGATCAGATAAAGTGGAAAGAGAATGATGAAGATGTCATTTTAGATGGAATGGTCAGGATGTAACTGTGAAATGCGGGATATTATCTCCATTTTGTGGCGGAAGAAACCGAGTCTCATAGAGGTTAAGTGACTTGCCCACTGTAACACCCTTATAAAGACCTTAGCTGGGATTCAGATCACTCTAATGAAGGAATTAATGCAGTGCAACCAAGAGTCTTGCATTAATTCAAGGATAGAGTTATTAACATATTTGTCAAAGTGTATGAGTTGAATATCATTGTGTCTGAATAGCTGAAATGTTCTAACGTTAATTCCCATCTATAAAGAACTTGAGAACTACAGAAAGATCAGTCTCATTTATATACTTATCAAGGAGATAAGACCTATTATCACAAAGGTAGAGTTATTGAATACACAAGCAAAGATTGTCCAGTGTGTTAGAACAAAATGGTTTCTTTGAAGACAGACTTTGTTTCTTAGAAGAGGTAAATTTTCAGGTTGGGAAAAATGGAATTTGGAGGACAATAATATTTATTTAGTTCAAGAAAGAGAGATTATTTTGCTTTTAATTGTGGTTAGTAAATGAGAGAAAAATCAGTTGGGAATTGCATTTCAAATTAAACAACTTCATTTCACTTTCTGCGAAAGAAAAGTAAAATATTCCTCTTACCTGAATTTTATGAACAGAAAAGGGATCATAGAAGAAAGACAACATATAATGGATGGCAATGTACTTTAATTATTATTATTATGACCAGTTAAATGGAAAAGAGAACAAGAGAGTGATAGACAGAAGAAGGAGGCTGAGGAATCTCCAAGGCGGAATGTGTTAGCTATAAGTAAATCATGCTTGCCACACTGTGTTTTGGACATCAGGGTAAATTATCACCTGTTAGCATTACGTTTGGAAGGTTTTCAGCAGGTAAGAATAGTCTTCAGTTCCCCAGTGCTCTGGGAAACATGTTGCAAATGAAAGCCTATCAATACCAGTTCACATTTCTTTATTCAGTCTCTTATTTATAATAATTAATATTATAAATAATACAATATAATTATATATTATATATAAATAATATAATTACTATTATAATATTAATTAAGATATTATTATGAAAAAATTCTGGGTATGTATGAAAACGATTTCCCAACTCCAGTGCCATCCCCAGAGGCAATCACTTCCATACTTTTCTGTTTATACATTAAAATATGGGATGGGTAGACAGATACACACACATACACATAACAGGTTACACATCTATCTGCTGATTAATCAACATTAGACAGTGTTTGTTGGACAGCAGTCACGAAAGAACAGTTGATTTCACACTCCTTCCAGAGGGTATTTCATTCTTGTTCTCTCATTTTCTCACGTTTTTAAAGCAGTTTATTCTTATTTTTGACTGCAGCATCCTCCTGATTCCCTTTGAGGATACCAATAAGGTTTTTGAGTTATTTTCACTTTCTCTGGCGTCAGTTTCTAGTCTTCATGCCTCTCAGACTTCTTGCATTTGTGTTTTTTTAATTTCATTTCTTTTCAGCGTAACAGAATTCATAGTTTTACACCACACCCAGTGCTCCATGCAATGTGTGCCCTCTATAATACCCACCACCAGGCTCCCCCAACCTCCCACCCCTTGCCCCTTCAAAACCCTCAGGTTGTTTTTCAGAGTTGCATTTGTTTTTTATGTTCAGAAGTTTGGGTGACATTTATTTCTCTGTTTACATTTTTTTTGAAGATTTTATTATTTACTTGACAGAGATCACAAGTAGGCAGAGAGGCAGGCAGAGAGAGAGGGGGAAGCAGGGTCCCTGCTGAGCAGAGATCCCGATTCGGGCCTCAATCCCAGGACCCTGGGATCATGACCTGAGCCGAAGGCAGAGGCTTTAACCCATTGAGCCACCCAGGCACCCCTCTGTTTACATTTTAAAATGACGGGCTCCCCACTTGTAGGAAATGAGAAAAGTATGGAAACATGTATCACCAAGGCTATTGTTTACAGCAGTATTTGTAGTAGTAAAGGATTGGTCAAAACCCACATGCCTATCAATTGGGGGACTGGTTGAGTCGATTGTGGAGCATCTTCAGAAGGGAGTTCTGTCATGCTGTAAAAAAGTTATTAGAAGATTATCTATCTATCTATCTCTCTGCCTACCTACCTACCTATCTATCTGTTTGAGGAATGATCTATGGGATATAATGTTAAGTAGAAAAAAAACGCAAGGTGGAGAAAAGTGTGTACAGTATGATAGCATTTACTAAGAAAGGGGAGATATAAATATATACACATGTACTTATATTTTAGAACATAGAAGGGTGAACACGAAATTTAAAAAAATGTTAGATTTTTGGGGAGGGACAGAATTAAATTATGCTATCTTGTCAATCTGCTTTGGAACCATGTACATATCTTACATAATTATAGTACAAAGTGGAGTTTTAAAGGATAATCCTCTCGAATCAGTAGTAAAATGAAATAGATGAATCTGATTGTATATTCATTTGTCAGTGTAACCACACAGGGATAAGCCATCCCAAGTGATTTAAAAGACAGTGATCTGTACATCCCTTAGAAGGATGTGCCCCCAAGGGTGAAAATAATTGCAAAAAATCTTAAACTGTTTTTAGCAATTATGTCATTGAAATCAGACTGTTTGTGTGATATACAATAAAGAGAACTAGTAATTATGTTGGTGCTATTGAGGACTGGGATTTTTGGCAGGGAGGATGGATGTTAAGGGATACAAGATCAATGAGATTAAGCTGAAGCTCTGTGGTCTTGGTTCTGAATTAGAAGTGTCATTATGATAATAAGAGGTATTTCATATATATGTACGTGCATATATTTATGTGAACATATACATGCACGTGTGAATGTATGTTTGTGTGTAATACTACCTTTCTCCGCCAAAAAAACCCTGCAGAAACCATGACCAAGTCAGTAGCAATGTACACCCCTAGCAGCTAAGTTGTTTCTAGATACCTCTTTATCTAAAATGAAAGGACTTAAAAAATGGCTGATTCCTGGTCAGAGGTAAGAAGTATACAGAATGAACCTACAGTATTTTGATATTCTAGAGAACAAAGAAGCTATCACAGATGGGTAGGGCCATGTCAAAAGGAGTCAGGAGTCAACTTGTATGGGCTCCTGCTGGATAAATCTAGAATAGTTTACACATCAAAAAGACTAACAGCAGTGAATTTCAATGTATCAAATGTGTTTAAGTCCATGGATTCCTAATAAACAACTCCCCCCACACCGTGCAAACTGCCCCAAAATTCATGGATCACTTTTATAAGATACAAAACTCAATTCTTTAAAAGAAATTGATGAATAAAGGGAAAGGTTAGTATTTATCTTACCTTTCTTATATAAACAGTATCCAAGGATAACCAAAAATTTGATGAGATGAAGCTATCTTTATAGGAGTATTCCAGATAATAAATGAAGAAGGAATGGCTGAGTGAGAGTATCATCTTTATGCAACCCTAATGAATTACTTGATTTAGGCAGTGATTATCGATATCACCTTTGTAAAAGGAGAGACAGCAGACATTATGTCCCTCCTGATGGAAGCATACATGCTATATTTGAAGCGATATTGCTCTCTGCTCCCCAAGTTGAACCAGTATCAGACCAAGCTTTCAATAAATCTATCAACGTACAAGAAATGTGGATGGTAGAGGAGTATGTTAAGTGATGCTTTGGAGAGGCAGTCAGTAAAATCTAGACTTTGAGACACTCTACTGAACAAACAATGTGATTTCTCTAACGAATTAAATTTCAGGGAAGAAAAAAGAGACAGAAAGGAAATCTATAGTCTGTAAGAAATCAAGAAACTTATTGACCAGTCATAATGTATGTTCCCTGTTTTGGCACTGATTCAAATAAAGAAATGCTAATTTTAAAAAGATCATCTATAGGACAAATCAAGTATATGAACAGTGAGTGATGATATCAAGGAATTATTGATTTGGGGGGCTGTGACTTAGTTATTATGGTTATGGTATTAAAGGGGGAATCTTTGTCTTTTAGAGAAATATACCTTATTTAATGATGGAATAGTATAATGTCTGGGAATTTCTAAACAATTTTGTGGATTGGGGAAGTAAGTTAAGGTATATAAAGGTCAAGACTGGCCATGAATTAATACTTCGGAAGCTGGGTGTTGGGTACATAGGGATGTTTATCTTTGTGTATGTTTGGAATTTTCCATAATTAAAACCACAAAAGAATAAAGAATGAACCAGTTTGGGTTGAAAATAGGTAGCCAGCATGTATTTCTTTGGTGATTTGATGGAACTTTTTATCTGCAATACGTCGCTCCTGTAGGGAGGGCTGACTTTGAATTCCATATGGTTAGGTGGGGGAGTTCTAACTGACCGACGTCACTCAAGGGTGTGCAGGGTATGCACTGCTTGTTCAAGCGCAGCAGGAAGGAGGGCTTCACTTTGGGAGTACCCACCCCTGCTCCAAAATTATATATGCCTTGGTAAATTCTTTGTAGAGCCCATCTTTGGTTTCATTTCAGAGTAAATATCCTGGCTATCAGTCTCTACAGGGGTGGGGCATGTTCCAAAAATACGTCTTTGAGTAAGTTAACCTGATTACCATTATGCAGCCCACTGGGGACACATTTAATCTGAGATCACTTAGTCTGGAGTAAATCTATCTCATTCCAAGCATCACTTCCATCAGACACCTGGGAGATGGCTTTGTTCCTGCCCTTTTGCAGACCAGGAATACTTTGGAGTAGAGAAGAGGGAAGGTTGGAATTCTCTTCCGGGAAGAAATGCTATTGCCTCATGAAGTATATGTCTGATGAAGTTAAAGCTAGAGCCCGATCTTTCATGTAAATTTCTAATAGTTATGGACTGTGTTAAAAGCTGACGTATTTTAGCCTTAGGCCAAAAACTATGAAATGGAGAAACTGGCTCATACTAAGGAAATGAATGAGTCTTTTGGTGGATGAAGTTAATGGATTAATAAAATAAAACAGTGCAGAGACTGTCAGATTTTTACATAGTTAAGTCAAGAGACAGGCTTGAGCAGTGAAATTTCCAGATTGGGCGATGACAGACTCGATTAAATAGTAAAATATTAGTGGACAGAAAAGCGAGAGTTGAGTGTGAGTGAGCCCGGGGCAAAGTATCTTTAAAATAAGAGATACAGACCGTATCTGTAGTAGTCTGAGTCCCACTTAAACGGGGTTCTTTAAGCACACTATGAGGCCTGCACTGTGGAAGGCCACTGTTAGCTCTGTGTCCTGCAAAAACACCGGCGAACTCATGCATCAGTGACCAAACTCTTTATCTTCCCTTCTCCCTGCTGCAAACCAGCATCATCTTTATTTAGCAACTGTTTTTTTTTTTTCTATTGAAGTTCCTGGTAATGCTGTCTTTGCACTCCTTGTGCTCATAGTCTCGAAGTCATTATTTATCCAGGCATTCATTCAATACACATTTATCAGTGCCTACATCCGCCAGGCTCTGTCCTAGGTGCTAGGGATACGGCCGTGAACTAGATGATTGTGGTGGTCCTGGCATTCATGGGGTTAAGAGTCTCCAGAGATCACTCCTGGGCCCCTTCCTCTCCCTAGGGCTAATGCACGGGGTCAATCCAGTTTCTCTCACCATGATCACCTCTTCCTTGGCACCTCTAAAATCGTCCTCACCACAGTCTGTCTTAGATTATAGTTCTGTGTCTATCACATCCATGAGGTTAGGAACAGAATTCATTTCTTACGTATTTTTCTTTCCCACCTTCTAAACCCTTGTATATACGTTTTATGTTTCTAGTTTCAAGATGCAATTATGTGATTTCTGAAACACACACACACACACACACACACACACACACACACACACATCAGCCAACCTACAAAACCCCCTTTGTGTGCAGCGGTGAGGGACTTTGAAGCAGATGACCAGATGCCTTACACAATACCACGCCTCTCTCAGCAGCAGCTTGATGCCTTCCTCCATATTTGTCAGCTTCCTACCAGGAGGAGAGTGAAAATTACATCTGTCTCCCTTCTCTGATATTGAACATTATTCTTGGAACACTTCCACCTCGATTACAACTTTTTGGGGGTGATTTTGAAAATAAAAAAATAGCTTCTATTCATAAAACCTCAAGCATTCCTCCTGGAGAAATAGAAATAACAAGCTGTTAATAAATATTTATAAAAATTTCCCAACTATTTTAATGATATCAATAGAATCTTGAAACTGGGAGATTAATTGATGTATAGCAAGCATCTGACATATAAACAATAAGAGTGACATATAAACAATAAGAGGTACCCGGCACAGAGCCAAGTCTTTTATATGGAATAATTTATTTAGTCCTCCCAATTGTATGAGGTAGTAGTATCTTTCCTATCTCTATTCTACTGCAGATTAAGACCCTGGGGCTTGAAGACATTAAATAATTTGTTCATAACTATCAAGTGGTGAGTCTGAGATTTGAACTAATCACAATTGTATGGAAGTATCACAAAGAAAGCTTCCTTGCTTGCTTTTCCCTCCCTTCCTTCCTCCCTCTTTCTCTCTCTCCCTTTCTCTTTCTCTTTCTCTCTCTTTTCCCTCTTTCCTCCCCCCTTTCTCTTTTTCTTTCCCTTCCTTCCTTTCTTCATTCCTTCCCCTCTCTTTTTCTTTTTCTCCCTTTCTTTCTCTCTCTCTCTTTCATTCATAGCTTATAAACAGGTATATGGAACCAGAATGTATGACCACACTTGGTGTGGTGCTATGGACACTTCATTTACCATGACATGCTTAATTTTTAAAAAATAATATTCTGCTTCAGGGCATTTGGGTGGCTCAGTAAGCTGAGCGTCCAACTCTTGATTTCAGCTCAGGTCATGATCTCAGGATCATGGGATCAAGCCCCGCATTGTTCAGCACTTAGCTTGGGAGCCTGCTTAAGATTCTCTCTCTCCCTCTCCCTCTGCCCCTCCCCCTCCTCTCAAATAAATAAATAACTCTTTTAAAAAATAATATTCTGGGATGTGAGGGCGATCTGGCTGT
>PISX010007823.1:53147-86438 GCA_004024625.1 Mellivora capensis
TCACCCCATTGATCGCCAGGGTTGATTCGGCTGATCTGGCTGGCTAGGCGGGTGTCCCCTTCCTCCCTCACCGCTCCATGTGCGTCCCTCCCGAAGCTGCGCGCTCGGTCGAAGAGGACGACCTTCCCCGATAGAGGAGAGGACCGGTCTTCGGTCAAGGGTATACGAGTAGCTGCGCTCCCCTGCTAGAACCTCCAAATAAGCTCTCAAGGTCCATTTGTAGGAGAACGTAGGGTAGTCAAGCTTCCAAGACTCCAGACACATCCAAATGAGGCGCTGCACGTGGCAGTCTGCCTTTCCAAAAAAAAAAAAAAAAAAAAAAAAAAAAAAATTCTGCTTCAGATACTAATCTTAATGTCCTGTTATCATGTTTTTTAATTCTTAGTGAACAGTGGTCACTGATTGAACTTCAGTTGTTAAATTTTACTTTGTGTATAGTAGAGAAATACGTTGTTGTCTTATTATATAAATTACTCCATGCAATTGAATTTAGAGGTTTTATTTTCTGTAATCCATGTACTATATTAAAAAAATTCCCCAACTCTAAGTTTGTGGTATATTATAGAACTTTTCTTTTTTTTAAACTTGCAACTCTGAGAAACTTGGGAGGCACATTTTCTAAGAAGAGGAGCAGTTGGGTCTTTGAATGTATGCCCATTTATATTTCTTACTGCAAGTCATTTACATTTACATGTTTCACTTATTGAGTCATGCTCCTAAAATGTCAAATGCAATTATTATAGTTAGCAACGATGGGGAAAACTTCCCTCCAAATATTTTCCTTGGGAAAGAAGAGATTTCTTCAACCTTGTTTGAGCTCAGGAGCCAGAAGCTTCCAGGTTATCTCGCTGTCCTCTGGCATCTTCAGAGACCTTCTCCAACAGAGTTGTATACGGTCTGTTTTTTCAGAACCTCTTGTCAGAAATCCCTCCTATGAAGCTACAAAGGAGGCATGATATGCTCTGGAAGGCTGATCTACACGGAGATGCTCACGTCCATGTCAAGACTCTTGTGGTCACCGAGACTTTTCTATAACAGAATCCATATCTCAAAACTCCGCCCTTGAAAAACCTTTTCTGGTTTTTAGAGCACTCTGCACCTATCCCCTTTTGCTTTGTCTGCTCCATAAGCATAGGACTTAGGAAAAGAATTTTTATTAGAAGAGAAACTGTAGTTGGGAAGAAGTCTGGGGACTCATGCCTTGACATGGCTGGTTGGTAAAGTGATCAAAACATCAGCTTTGAATTTGGGACTACTGGTTCCCACCTCTTGAGACTAGACTATGCTGCTTGTGTAGTCCGTTTTCAAAATAGCACGCTTCATAAATTGGTTGTTTTAATTAATTTGAGTTTCTGATGCTTTGCTGTATTGATGACCCTTGACTTTTCCTAAAATGATGTTGAACCCCGCAATTCATTATGACTTCCGGGGCACAGCAATTGCAGAAGCTGCTGAAAGTATGCTGGGACATAAAGGCAATGTCTTAATTATTTAAGACAAGAATCCTTTTTCCTGAAATAATTCTGTTCACTAATGTGATCAGGGAGCTCAATTTCAGTTTGACAGGGGTTTCAAAATAGAACTTCATGAGGGGAAACTGCAATTAGATATTCATGGGTAATATTCTTGAGTTTGTGAAGTAGAATGTTAATGAAGGGGAGTATTGATTTTATTTTAGCTTAATTATACTATATTTGCTGTTATATCTGCTGCAGATCGTAAAGAACTTGGTATCATTACTTAGCCTTCTCTTCTTGTTCAGGACCTGTTATGTTTAAAGACATAGAACTCTTTAAAATCTGTAACAGACATAACATTAGATGTAATAATACCCATTGTGAGTAAGCAGATAAAATCCTTAACAAAATTCCCCCTACTAGTAGTTAGTTGCAAAATAATGTCATTGTCTTTACCTTCTTATCCCAGAAGGTTCTCGTCTGAACTATGGACCTCTGTGAGATTAGGAATCAAATACAGAGTATAGCAGAAAAATAGCCAGCCCATCATGTCAACCTAAATTATTAGCTTCCTTTTCAAAGTTTTCTGCAATTTCTTTCTTTATCCAGTATTTGGAGATTAAGAATTTCCATTTTGTGGGGGGTTGCTGTTGTCAGTAGGCTCCTCCTGGGTGAATTCAAGGAGTGATAGAAATTGTTTGAGAGCTGATGCCAGATAGCAGCAGAGACTCACATGAGACATGGCCCTGTTGTTTTTCTGTTACCAAATGTTGTGGATAATAACAATCATTTTGATAACCTCCATTTTCTTGGAAAATGATTGAATTGAAAATATAAGCTTGGAAATTACAGAGTGCTACGTGAAAGCCTTTGTGGGGAAAACTTGTATAGAAGTTGATTTTTCTTCACCTTTGCTATTGTATCTGTCCAGCTTCATGTTCTGTGCGGGGAAGGAAAAAAAAATCATGTGGGTTTCCACAGGGTCATGTCCCAGTACCAGTGACCCAAGAAACATAGACATTTCAGGGCGGAAAATTCTTTGGATGATCTTCACTTTACTCTTTGTGTCTTAGGGGAAATTGTTGTGGGTACCAGGGGGTGTTTATCAGTTTTCCTCCCTGGTCCTAACAGTTATAAACTAACCCCATCCTCTTTCTGTCATGGCCCCATGAGAGAGCTTTACTGAGCACAGGTCTTCCCTGCCCCATTCAACATGAGGCCCAGATAGACCTTGATTTTGGTTCCATAGTCCTTCCTTGGCCACCTCATAAAAATATCCTCTTCTGAAGAGAATTCTGACACCTGGTACCACATGGATGAATCTTGACGATATTGTGCTCAGTAAAATGAGCAAGACACAGAAGAATAGAAACTGTGTGATTCCATTTCTGTGAGTTTCCTGTAATAGTCAAATTCAAAGGGACGGAGAATAGAGTGGTGGTCTCCAGGGGCTGGGAAGAGGTGGGGGATGGGGAGTTCCTGCTTAGTGGGGAGAGTTTCAGTTTTGCAAGGTGAAGAGAGTTCTAGAGATGGGTGGTGGTGAGGGTGGCAGGACATTGCAAATGTATTTAATGCCACTGAACTGTGAAACTTAAAAATTGTCAAGATGGTAAAATATGTTATGTGTATTTTATAAGAAATAATTTTAAAAATCTTCTATCATGCCATTTATTATATCTAGATTTTCTTGCCTCAACTAGATAATCTCAACTTTTCTAATCGTTACCTACAAAATGTTCACCCGGGTACTCAGATGTGGGATTTGTATTTTCCCTTTCCTTCATCTCTCACAACCAGTCCATTCCCAAGTTCAGCTGATTTTACTCTCAAAGTGTGCCTCCATTCTGTATGTTGCTTTTGGTCTCTGCCACAGTGAGTTTAGGCTAGAATACCATGTTCTCTCCCCAGGACTCCTGCAACAGCCTCCTCACTGGTCTCCAACTACCAACTATGTCTTTTTTTTCTGTTTCTTTTATATGAAATTTTCTTCCTCCATTATCTCACTACGTTGGCCTTCTCTTCTTTCAGATATTTCTGGGTATGTCCCATCATGCAGAGCACTTTTCATCATCTGTTCTAACAGATCCTTCCTCCCTCCCCTTCCATGCTGGCCTCAGGGATTCTCTCTCCAATCCCTACTTATTTTCCTCATTGCACTTACCATCATGGCCTTTTCTTGTTTACTTGGTTGATTATTGACTCTCATTTCGAGGAGAATACAACATCCATGAGGTTAGGGATCTCATCTCCTCCGCTAAACCCATAGACCCCCAGCTCAGGGTACAGAACGAGATAGATACCTAGTGAATTTATTGAGTGAATGAACAAAAGATATATAGTTGTACAACATTTATCCCTTTCACAGTTTAAAAAAACAAAAAAAGTTTTAGATGTATTACTTAGTTCACTGTGATATCGTAGAAACATGGATTTGAAGAAATTTGTATTGATAGTTTGTTTTGAAGGTATTTAACATATATGATTAAGGACTGCCCTTGTCCCGATGAGCACATGGTGATGTACGAAACTGTTGAATCACTCTGTTATATACCTGAAACTAATAGAGCACTGTGTGTGAACTCACTGGAATTTAAATTAAAAAAAAAAAATGCTCTTAACGGCTAATAGTACAAATGAGGAATTGTACTTTAAGACAAGCGAGCTAGGGTCAGCCAGTCACCAATTTGGATGTTGCAGAATGCTGTCATATGAACACACTGAGGTTCTTAGTGTGAAGTTGGGATAATGATAACTGTTGGGGGCGCCTGGGTGACTCACCTGGTTGAGCATCCAACTCTTGGTTTCAGCTTAGGTCATGCTCTTGGGATCGTGGGATCGAGCCCCGCCTGAGGCTCCATGCTCAGTGCATAGTCTGCTTGTCTCTCTCTGGCTGCTCCTCCCTCTGCTGGCACGTGCTCGCTCTCTCTCACTCTCTTTCTCAAATAAATAAATAAAAATTTAAAAAAAAACAATAACACCTGTCCCATCCATTGAGAATAGTTAGAAAGGTTGTGTGATTTTTAAAAAAATTTCTTATTCATAGAGTGCTCTAACATTTACAAAGTGTTTTCTTATTTATGCCTCCAAGCAAGTGGGTGAAGTAGAAGCAGATCTTGATTTCTGATAGTCCAGAGCTGGTGAGTGGCAAGGATGCAACTCAGACTGACGCCACTGGTTGCATATTTGTTATTCTGTCTTCGGCGTGGCAGCTGACCACTCGCTGTACCACAGCCGAGGGACAGGGACCATTCTGAACATTTTGCAGTGTCATGGAAAACACGCCCTCTTCCTGTTAATGACTTTTAACCGTGCCGAGTTTCACCTATATAAGTTCGCTGCATTTTCTTGCATATTAATTGACGAAACACAAAAACATGTGAATCTACGCCCCACATAATTTTTTCAGTAGACCCTGTTCACTCTCAAATGTTTTGTTTTGCCTGAATTTAAAGGTGGTAAAAATAAAGGCGCTTGAAATTATTTGGCTTTCTGAATTTGACTCTGTATCTCTTTCTGTTTGCTTTTGCTGATCATGCTTTTGGTCATGCGAGGGCACTGACCATGTGATGTTTCATTTGGAAGCACTTGTCACACATACAGAGTCCCATCTGCTCTTCCCAAATCGGGCAGAGATGCTAAAAAAAAGTGGAGTTGGTCTAAATGGAGTCAGTTACAGTATGTATGTGTGTGTGTACTTATATGTGTGTCTATGTCTATGCGTATATATATATATATATATATACATATATATATTTAAAGATTTTATTAATTTGACAGACAGAGATCACAAGTAGGAAGAGAGGCAGGCAGAGAGAGAGAAAGAGAACAGGGAAGCAGGCTCCCGGTTGAGCAGAGAGCCCAATGCAGGGCTTGATCCCACGACCCTGAGATCATGACCTGAGCCAAAAGCAGAGGCTTTAACCCACTGGGCTCCTATGTGTATATATTTTATGTGCATACATTGTATATATGTATATAATGTAAACACACACAATCACACATATATGTATGCACGCACACATGGACATATATATGTGTATGTGTAATTTTTTTCCTTTTGACCACGAGCAAACAGTCTGGCAATTTTCCTGAAGACATCACCTTTCATATGTGCCCTATAAACAGATGAGCTGTCCAAAGTGTGCTCCCTTTGTGCAAAAGAAAGAAGGAAAGAAAGTTGTACTCAGAGCACTAAGCATACTTGCCCCATCATCTATGTTTCACGGTATGGGGAGAGTGGGGCTCTAGGGATTTCATTAGAATTTGCCCTTCCTGGTCTCCTCAACCATGGGAATCCTGAAGGAGACAGCATACGTGATTGTGGGCGATGCCTAAAGGGCTCTTTAGCCTGTCTCTAGTGACCTTTCTCCTGCTGAGCCTTACAGCACACGTACACAAGTCAGCACCTGCTGACTGTTATGTGGATGGGCCTTGAAAGTTTGATGTGTTTCAAGCTAATGTCTGGATGCCTTTCCGGGAAGGAGAACTTTGTGTGTGGGTATAAAACCCCGCAGGACTTAAAGCCTTATCTGAGGATACTTGAAAATCTAAGTAAATTGTGTACGTCGGGGTCACTACTTTTTATTATTTTTGACTCTGTGGGCGAATGTGTAAAACCCTTCTCTGAGGGAAGCTATGCTTTTTCCCTCCTCCCTGAACGTTCCTTCAAGTATCTATTTCTAATCAGACTCTATGATATATAAGCCTCTTTTCCTTGCGTTAGTTCTGTGCGTGGACACTCATAACCCTCAGCATCTGTGCTTCCCCTTTACTCCCAGGGGATCAGGGAAGCATCTTTTACTTTTTCGTCCTTCAGGGGCAGAGATGATGCCAGGAGGGTGGGTGGGTGGATGTAATCTAAGAGGCCACTTTGACGAACAGTTTCGGTGATGTAATTTGCTGTGAAAACTGTTTTCTTGGTTTGTGGCTCAGGGCTCTCTGAGCTACGATGGATCCGATTTACCTCTATCCCCGCAATCTGTCTACCACCATCGCTTCTGGGGAGACATCTCAACACGCTCTCCAGCTCCGTGGCCGTGGCAGCTGCTGCTTATCGGCATTTTGCAGGGAAAAGCACACTCTCTGAGCCCGTGCTTCCGCGGGGCCTTTAAAAGGCTTTTCTGCTGTCTTTTGTACTTACCTGAATTTGTTCACCGCGAGGCAACCTTTGTGATACCGCATTTCTAGCCCCATCCAGCCGAGGAAGTATACTGCCGCCAATGCCATTTCCAAGCTGATCAGATCATTTATGACCTAAATCGCTGTCATTTACTGAGCACCTGCTAAGTGCGAGCCATCTTACCGAGGCCACCCCATTTGTTCTTCACAAGAAATGTCAGACATGATCCCCGTTTTACAGATGAGGAAATCGAGATTCAGTGTCCGTGTGCTCAAGATTTCCCACCTTAGTAAGTGGAAGAGTCAGTGCAGGACCAAAGTCTCTCTGGTTCCAAAGCCCACGTGTTCTGTGCGGTGACCGTCATGCCCCGTGGCTCCACCTTGGGCCAAATCACAGGCTCTGGCTCTTGACTTCGGCTCTGTGACTGTCCTTAGTGAAGTATGACTCAGTGGTTCTTAGGACCAGTGTTCAGGACTCTAGTTATGGTAAGTCTCCACCACCTGGATGCATTGTGGATCTGACACCTTTGATCGGCGGATCAATGCCATGTTGGTGTTCCTTTCTGTCTCCAGCCTGACGAAGGACATGTTGACTTGCCCGATTGTGGCTGGCGACTTCTTTATCTGTCAGGCTGCTGTCCAGGACTGTGTTCCCCAGGTAGCAGAATTTACTGACACTTTCTCTCTGTTGATAATGGGCACCTGTAATCTGAGTTTCCATTATTCTAAGCAAAGGTTGGTATCTCTGCTGATCTGCTTTGGGCAACAACCCACTTTTAGGCATTCAAGTTGTAATCATTTCATTTGTAAAGTGTCACTAGTGATACGTGGAATTAGTTAGGTATGTGGTATTAAAAATAGGTATATTCCTGTCTTCTGGTGGGCCCCCTTTTCTGTGTCAGCACTGGTTCGTGGGAATGGCATCTGCTCACATCTCTGGTCACTGAAATCCTGTTGCAAGTGATACCATATATTCTATTTCATCTAACAAACTTTAGAGAACCTAACAGACTGCTGTATGTAGGGTTATGGTTTAAGGAAGTGCGATGCTCATAGTAACTTTTAGATAAAGTTGAATATCCATCTTCATTATAATCTACATGTAACATTGTTTTCATTTCAAAATCAAAGCAGAATTTCTAGAAAATTAAGTAAATCCTTGGCCAAATTTTTATGCCTTCTCTGAGTCATTTTCCTTATCAATAAAATAGAGATAATACACATCCTTCTTTTTT
This sequence comes from Mellivora capensis, assembly GCA_004024625.1. Lineage (NCBI taxonomy): Eukaryota > Metazoa > Chordata > Mammalia > Carnivora > Mustelidae > Mellivora > Mellivora capensis. The sequence goes on from PISX010007823.1 coordinate 60,958, forward strand.
TTCTTTAAAGATTTTACTTATTTATTTGACAGAGAGATCACAAGTAGGCAGAGAAGCAGGCAGAGAGAGAGGGGGAAGCAGGCTCTCTGCTGAGCAGAGAGCCCGATGCAGGGCTCGATCCCAGGACCCTGGGATCATGACCCAAGCCGAAGGCAAGAGGCTTAACCCACTGCGCCACCCAGGTACCCCAACACACATGCTTCTTTTTTTTTTTTTTTTTTAAAGATTTTATTTATTTATTTGTCAGAGAGAGAGAGAGAGTGAGAGAGAGCGAGCACAGGCAGACAGAGTGGCAGGCAGAGACAGAGGGAGAAGCAGGCTTCCCGCCAAGCAAGGAGCCCGATGTGGGACTCGATCCCAGGACACTGGGATCATGACCTGAGCCGAAGGCAGCCACTTAACCAACTGAGCCACCCAGGCGTCCCACACACACGTGCTTCTTATTTAGACATTATCAATGCAAGGAAATATATATAAAGTGCCTTGTGTGGGGTCTGGCCTATTATTGCTCAAAATGACATTTCTCTTCCTCTAAAGACCATGAATCCTGCAGAGTAATCCCATTTTCTTTGTATGTTTACTTTATCATATACTTATTAATACATAATTGTTATTGTTATCAGATGACTGTATTTAAGATACTTATTGTCCTTTAATTGTCATTAAAGAATATAGATAGGAGAGTCTAGGTTACTTTGTATGCTAATTTAAAAGATTTCTCCCAATATACCTAGTTTCTATTTTATTTAATTTTTGATACAAATATTAACATCTATATTGTCACATCATAAAAAATATACATAGCTATAGCCAGCAAGGATAAACTTCTTAATACAGGTATTTATGTTGTCTTATTTGAGGGACTCATTTTGATGACACAAGAATGGAAAAAATGTATTTCAGTTCATTTTTCTTCACCTATAATTTTCTATAAAAAATTTCCATGCCTTGATTAAATCCATAGGAATGATAGGACTGTAAAGGAAATGAAAATTGATTATTTTTATTATCATTACTTTTATTTTAATGCTCCTTTATGGTTATAGTTTTATTGAGTTTTGTTTCAGAGGAGCTTAAGGACTATAGGCTTAAAACTGTAAACATTCAGGACAGAGGTAGTGAGTGGAGGGCTGAATACAAGATGGCGAAATAGACCCACACGGGTCATAATAGAGTCTGTAATAGCAAGTTCAATCAAATCTCATTTAATAATGAATATAAGTTCCTGTTCATCCTTTAGTTTTCAGTCAGTCATATGCCACTATGTAAGGTGTAAATCACCTCTTCTTGGCTCGACTCCCTTCTAGGAAGGGATATAGGGCTGTCTCTCGAGAATTGTTTGGTGTGGAATTGGTCTAGGAAGACCTTGTCTTTGAGGTCTGCACTCCCTTACTTTCATCCCAGAGACCTCAGTGTCTTCCAGGGATCCAGGAATCAGTCACCTTCTGCTGCAGTGCTAACCCTCAAATCTCAGTGCCCTACACTAGCAGAAATGTGTTTCTTGCTCCTGTTACTTGTGGCTGTGGTGGATTGCCTGTGGGTCTGTATATCACACCATCTGGATGTCCAGGCTGCTGAATTACTGTGGTTCTGTTCCATTTGTGTCATCATTCTGGAACACGGACTGAAAGGAGCAGCTCCTATGTGGGACAACTCCCGGAAGTGAGAGTGAACCCAAGAAGTTGCATTAAGTACCCAATTGGATTTAAAGCCATGACCTGACATGATATACTTCCTGTCTGTTCCCAGGCTATTGGTCAAAGCAAATCACATGGCCAATCTCACAGGGAAAGGGTGGGTCAGGGGCAAGAGGGAAAAGTGGATACTTGTGAGCAGTGATGCAGCCCACTCCACATTGACACAGATCTTCTGGATCCTAGATGTTAAGAGATAAATTAGGTGATAAAAATTTATAACATATTGTGAATTCCCTCAGTTGGCATTTATTGAACCATGTAGTAGACCTTAAGTGTTAAAAAGATAAATGGTCCAAACTTGATGCCCAAATGAAACTTACATAGCATTTTATAGGATCAGATGTGTGTGCAGGTAACTGTAACATATCCATCCATTCATTTGTTGATTTCTGCAATAAATACTTATTAAGTATTTATCATGTGCCGGGTACTGTTCTAGGTGCTGGCTCCTTTGCCTTCTTCATTTTACTCCCTGCCTGGCCATTTTCCTTCAATCCCAAGGCTTCAGTTCCCATCTGTAGATGGATGACTGAATCCGTTCTCAGACACAGACTCTGTTCTGAGCTGCATATTAAGTACCTTCTAGATGCTAACTATGTTTTTATTGGTAATACCCGTCTTGTACCTCATGTCAAAAACTGAACTCTTCCTGGGTCCCAAGCTTCCTGTCCTTCCCCGCTCATTCATGCACTCACTTACTTACTCATTAATTTATTCATTCAGCACATATTTACTGAGTACTTTCCATATGCTAGGTGCTGCTTGAGCTGTTGGAGATTCAGCCATGAACAAAGCAAGCTTCTCGCTTTCCGACGAGCATGCACTTAGAAGTGGGGAGATAGCAGTTGGCAGGTGGTAAATAACAAAGAAACTAAGTGCAGATAATGAGAAAGTACTGTAAAATAAAAATTAAAAAAGCTGACTGGGTGGTCAAGGAAGGTCTCTTGAGAAGGTGGCATTTCTGGAGGGACCTGATGGACAAGAAGAAACCAGCAATGTGAATTTGGAGAACGTCTACTTCAGGTACAGGGGATGGTTGGTAAAAAGAGGTGAAGGTGACGAAAAGCTTGAAGTAAGCAAGGGGGTGCCTCAGGGCAGTCTGGTGAGTGACCCTGAGCTAGGTGGGGTTGGAGAAGTGCTGGGACCTGGACACAATGGGCTTTGGGAGCTGCAGCTGATGTGGTCTAAGGGCGATGAGAAATCATCAGTGTAGCCTTGCCATCAAGTCAGAAGTCTAAGCCTCATTCTTGATTCTATCCTTCACTCCTGTATCCAATCTATGTCTATGACTTTCTCTTTCCCCTAAACTTCTCAGGTCTCTCCACCACACTGTCTCCTATTGTTCCCTCCCCAGTCCATGCCATCACTGTTCACGGTGGCTCCTGGGTGGTCTTCCTGCCTCTAGACTTGACCACTTCCAGCCTGGTCTTCATCTCACTGCCAGAGTAATCTTTCCAAAATGCCACTTCAAGTCAGTCTCAGGATAAAGACATTTGGTGTTTCCAATCTTCCTGTGCTCTGGTGCCGCCCTGCACGTGTGCATGTGCACACGTGCACACACGCACACACACATACAAGCTAATCTTTCAGCCCTGCTGGACTGCCGATTGGCATCCTCTGAAGGACCAGTCTCTCTTGCCTCCATGACTAGGCACACTTGGTCCCTGTGCATTTTCTTCCTTCTGTTCCCGTTCCCAAAGCTGAATGACTTCAAGTCACCTTCTAGGTCGTAGTATAAGTTTTCTTGACAGCTCTGCCTAGTTCATTCCCTCTGTTCTGTGCCCTCACTGCCTCCTGTGTGCTGTTCCTTCCCATCTTCACATCATTCCATAGTTCACTCGTCTGTCTTCCCATCAGGGAGTGTGAGCTCTGTCTTACTCCCTTTTGTTCCTGCAGGCTTAGAATGTGCTAGAACAAGTAGATGTTAAAAATTTTTTTTTGTTGATTGAACAAATGAATATATATGTAAAATTCAAGTAGCCAAAAATGTGACTGTTTTGTAGAGAAACTTCTATTTGTAAATAAAATTTACAAGTTAGATTCTATGAAACAGAATTTAAAAATAGAAGGTTCTCTACAAAAGCCAGCCGAATTAAATAAAGCTGGGCGACATGAGTCATTTCTTGTAACAGAAAATGGAGTAGGCGAATGGAAAGAAAAGGGGAGCATCCCTTCAAGATAGAGAGCAAAGGTAGCTCAGTGCAGCAGAGAGATTAGTGAGCCTGAGGTCAGAATACCAGAGTTGAATCTTTAATATGATTCGCTGTGTGTGGAACTTTGGTCAAGTAACTTACCCAGCACATGGTCAGGAACCAGAGAACTGGGTTCAAATCTGACTCTGGCATTTTCTAATGGTGACCTTGGGCAAATTACTTACCCTCTGGAGAATGGGAAGGCCACTGGTATCTACCTTATACAACAGCTGTGAGGATTTTTTTTTAAGGTTTTGTTTATTTATTTGAGAGAGAGAGTGAGCCTGACAGGGTAGAAGGTCAGAGGGAGTAGTAGAACCCCTGCTGAGCAGGGAGCCTGTAGACTTGACCACTTCATGCAGGACTCGATCCTGGGACTCCAGGATCATGACCTGATCATGACCTGAGCTGAAGGCTGTTGCTCAACCAACTGAGCCATCCAGGTGCCCGATTTTTTTTTTTAATCCAGTTTACTGGAGGTATAATTGACAGATAGTAAGATTAAATTTAAAGTGTGCATCATGGTAACTTGATTTTATATATATATATATATATATATATATATATATATATATATATATATATATATACACATACATACATATATGTATACATTGTATAAAGGATCTCCTCATCTGGATAATGAATGCATTCATCACCTCACGTGTCTATTTATCTGTTTGGGGGGTGGAAACATTGAAATTCTACTCTCAGCAAATTTTCAATGATACAGTATAGTGTAATCAATCAGCTGTAGTCACCTTGTTTTACATTAGATCAGACTTTACTCACCTTAGAGTTGAAAATATGTACTCTTTTACCAGCCTTTCCCTATTTCCCCTATCCCAGCCCCTGGCAGCCTCTTTTCTACTCTCTGTTCCATGAATTTGAATTTTCCCCCAGATTCCATGAAGAAATGATACCATGCAGGGGTGCCTGGGTGGCTCAGTTGGTTAGGTGGGTAGTTTTTGATTTCAGCTCAGGATGTGATCTCAGGGTTATGAGATCAGGCCCGCATCAGGCTCCGTGCTCAGTGGAGAGTCTATGTGAGATTTGCTCTCTCTCTCCCTCTCTGTCTGCCCCTATATATACTCTCTTTATTTCTCTCATTTAAAAAAATTAGTCTTAAAAAAAAATGATACTGTGCAGGATTGTCTTCCTCTGGCTTATTTCAGTCAGCATTGCTGTCAGGATTAAATGGGATAAGAAGGCGCTTTCAGAAGTGCCTGAAAAATATTACTAAAATATTTTTATTTTTTATTATTATTAATTTTATTAATAAAAATATTAAAATATTTTAATTTTATTTTATAATAGTACTAAAATAGAGATAGGAATATTTTCATTAATAGTTATAATGTTGACCAGGTATGATGATTTTTTTTAATTTTTAATTTTTTATTAACATATAATATACTATTAGCCCCAGGGGTACATGTCTGTGAATCATCAGGTTTACACACTCCATAGCACTCACCATAGCACATACCCTCCCCAAAGGTATGATGATTTTTAAAAGGCAATATTGATAGTAAGTTAGTATAAAAATATACTCATTTAGATTGAATGTAAGGTTAGGAAGAAGAGAAAAATAGGACAATATGTGGCAAGATTGAATGAAAGAGTTTTGAGTTTTCTCAGAAGTATTGCGGTGCTCAGGAGTCTTGGAGAGGTCCCTGAGCATCCTTCTGTGTCCCCCAGAACTGTTTCACTCCTCTCTCTGGCAGATCACAGAAATGCAAAGTGCATTACCTTTTCCACACCAGCTGTATCTCTAGCCCTTCTTCTGCCTTCCATTTAGAGCTGAAGGAGAGAAATCAAGGTTGCCATGGTCCAGAGATCTCTCTTTTTAGGTTTTGGGTGAGATCAGATGAACCCAAAGAATTTTCTGACCTTTACCCTGTCCCTGGCCAAAATGCTCATGCGTCTATAAGTAGAATCATCCACTCAAAGCACAAGGAAATCAGAAGGAACCTGGCCTGATGGTTCAGTTTCATTCAGCCAGCATTTTTGCTCTCCAATAGGGGGCTTTATTTTGTATGTCTTGTTGATTCCATTAAGGGAGTCTAAATAAAACCTGGGGAGTAAGTGGTTGAGTAAAGACAGAGGGTAAGAAAAATGAAGGGAGCTTTGGTGTAAGTTTTGTCAGAGAGCTGTGACTCTGGTGATGGGAAATCAAAGAATAAATGAAAAGTGCTGAACTCTTGGAAAGGTAATTGATTGGAGGAGGTTGGAGGCTGTGTTGTGGATATGTCATGAACATTTAGGATGGTACTGATTATGGGTATGCTCTTCCAAACTGGAGATAGTTCAGGTGGTAAGAATAAGTTAGGAGAGAGAGAGAGAGAGAGAGAGAGAGCGAGCGCGAAAGTGCGAGAGAGAGAGAGAGAGAGAGAGAGGTGGGGGATGATGAAAACAGTAATGACCTAGTGTCTGGCTGGCAGGTGCTCGTGTGGTATTTGAGTGTGAATTGTATCAGTGTACAGGGCATTTAGCAAGAGGGGTAGTGAAGTTTCTTCTGGGATTTCGTTAAGCCCCTTTCTAGCTATCTTATTATTTTGGAAATTGAATAAACTCTTTCAGGACACCAGAGCTAATTAATACACTTGGTAATCTGCGACTTCATTAAGTGGAACTCCTTGAGGGTCCCTTGAAGCTTCAAAATGTGCATTCTAGGAATAATTGTGTTGCTTTTCAGTAATAATAACAATAGATGCGAGCTGTTGGACATTCCTAATGTTCCAGACCCTGTGCTCAGAGCTTGATCTAATTCTCCATGAATCTGCACAGCCATCCTGGGGGGAGGATGGTCCCCAGCCCGTTCTCAAAGCCTCCGGTCCCCTTATTGGCTGCCATTTCACATATTGCAACTGTGTCCCTGGCATCCTCATCTCATTATCTATATAATACTGTAGAACGAAGAGGACCCACATATCTGTCACAGGAAATGTATTGTGTCACCTATACCTGATGGCCATGAAACCAACCCAAAAGTCGATGTGAAAGATGTGCAACACACTTGACAATATTTAGACCTGGTCTCTGAATTTTAAAAATATTTCCTTTGATGCATGTTGTCAGTTTTCACCCCAAGGAAATATGGAGGGCTCTCTTTTCTAGACTTCACTTTTTATTCAGAAAATTCATCTTACTACGTTCCTCTTACTTCTCTTTATTCCCTTCTCTCGTGCTGTGGTTATCTATCATTCCTATTAGGTAAATTGATCCCATTTCCAAACTTTAATTAGCATTTTGTTATTGATTAAACTTAGAGGTCATGTGCTACTCACAGAATTAATGAGAATATTATGTGTAATGGTTATTTTAAAAGGCAATTTTATTGATTTCAGATATAAAACCATGACATCCTTCAAGAGAGCAATATATTGGGGTGTAAGAATGATGCCTCACAGCTACTAGTTCAAGATTTGTCTGCTAGTTTCAAGGATTTTCTTTTTGAAATGTCAAAACTAAAAAGGGAAACAAAAATAACATTAGCAGACCCACGTAGGAAATTATATTATTTGAGGATGTCAAATTGGAAGATGGAACATGTTTTTTTGCAGACTTCCCTGCTTCCTGAAAATAGCAATGAATAACAGAGACAGTCTTTAATGCAGTCTTTGAGCTTTTGCTTGATAAAAAGAACTGCTGTATAGCTTTGAAAGAAAAACAACAACAACAACAACAACAACAACACCCAACCCTTTGCAGAAATAGTTTATCCTTTCCAGAGCATCTTCTTGTCTCCGTGCATAAGTGCACTCCCAGTGGCATGCTTAATCCATCTTCACAGCCCTACATATCTTCAAGTATGTGCATAAATTCTGTCAGGACGGAACTACGACCTCGTTGTGAGTAACTGCAGGCAGCGCCATGCGTGGGGCTCTATTGCGTGATGTAAAACATGGCCCTGGATGATCGCTCTCTACGTTGTTTGTGAGGGTTATAAGGTTGGCTGGGAGCTCCTCGCCCTGGTGGCCGCCATTACGGAGGCTCTGTTGCAGAGCCCATGCCCAGGAAAAGCACTGCTTTCTGGAAAAGGTCAGCCCCGCCCCCGCTTCCCCTTCCCCCCCAGTCACCCCAGGTGTTCAGGGTCAGCTTCAAATCATTTCACCCGTCTCTGCCTCAGTTTCCTCCTTCACCAAAAGGGGGTATTATGGTGTCTTCACCATAAATTCATTATGTGATGAAATGACATAGAGACCCCGGAACACCTCAAGCCGTGCATGGCACGTACTAAAATACACTCTCAGTAAATGTGAGTTTAAGGCAATTTTTGTCTTGGTTCTTCAAATAAGCCTGAGTTCATCCATCTCAGGAGCCCCATGATTTCTTTCTATTTCAGATCTGCTTTTACTTGTGTGCTTTTTCCTGAAGTTCAAGGCATAATTTTGTACTCTTCTGGTATGTTCCTGAGAGCACAGATGTGAGTGAAAGTGAAGAGCGATTTAGTGTGGAGTGTCACGCTGGGTCAGCCTGTTAACTGCTTCCTCTCTGCAGTGCCTGTAAGAGGCTGAGACAGCTTTCGCTGGCGGCCCACAGGATTGCTGGAGCCAGCCTCCCGGAAGCGCCTGCCACCCAGCTCCCGGAAGCGCCTGCCACCCAGTTCCCGGAAGTACTTGCCTCCCAGCCTCCCGGAAGTACTTGCCTCCCAGCCTCCCGGAAGCGCCTGCCACCCAGCTCCCGGAAGTGCTTGCCTCCCAGCCTCCCGGAAGTACTTGCCTCCCAGCCTCCCGGAAGCGCCTGCCTCCCAGCCTCCTATTCAGATCTCTCTTCTTAGCGGGTCTCCACCGTCCTTGTCCTTGTCTCTTTGGTTTCTCATCTGCCCTGTCCCTCTCTGTCTCCCCTCTTTGGATTGTGACCCACGTCTGCTGCCTGTTTGCATTTCTGATTGGCATGTCCTTAAATGCTTTCCCTCAAGAAATCCCCTCAGCCCTCTGCTGTATGGAAGGTAAATGAGACAGGAAGGGGGAAGGGGCTGTGTTGACTAAAATCCTCACAAGAGCCCTATTACTGTAGGCATTTATTATCCTCGTGTGCAGCTGATGCTCCAGACAACACAGAATAAATAACTTCCCGAGGCCATAGGACTGATTCATGATTTTGTGGGTCTTGAGGACCATGGTTGAAGATGGTTGGCGACTTTGGTAACTGTGCAGGGACTTAGGAAGACAGTGGTGTGCTGCTCACCCTACAGCACGGTAGTGCCAGTGGGGGCAGAGCTCTCATAGGCAGGCGTCAGAGATCTCAGAGGGATCTTTGCAAGAGGATCATGAGTGAAACACAGCCCCACAGGTGAGGCAGAGCCAGCTGGTTTCCACCCTGCAAGTAATTTCTTCTTCTGTCTTTGTTTCAGGAGCCCGATATTTAGCTACTCCTTTTGCCATGGGATACGGACAGCTTTTCCCAGCCTTCCTTGCCACCAGGTGTAGCCATGTAACAATTCTGGTTGGTGGGTCGTAAACCACGTGTTAGTGAGGATTTTGAGAATCCTGCATCCTCCGTAGGATGCCTTTTTCTGTCCTGACATCCCTTCTCCTGGCCTATGACTCAGCCAGGATGACCTTGAGGGTGGAAGCCATGTGCTAGCAAATTGTTTCCCTGATGACACCACAAAGCTGTCACACCAGACCGGAACTGCTTCTTGGACTATGTTATGTAAGAAAGAAAGAAACTTTTTTCTTTTTTTTTCACCAAGTGTGTACAAGAAACACAGTTAAGTGTTAGGCCTATAGTTAGGCAAAACAGCATTTAGAAGAAAACCATAAAAATATAACACGGGAGAGGAAAAGCACAGGGGGCCAGCGTAAACAGGCATGAAGGGATGAGCAAACAGTAGAGAATCTGCTCAAGGTCCCAGTCGTCCTGAGGAAAGGACAGGGGAGCTCTTAGCATTCTAGAATCCAAGGTAAAAAGGGCATAAGTGAGACAGCTTTCTGTATCAGCTACCACTGGGTCCAAGATCTAGCAATAAACTCTGGGCTACTGGCTTGTGCATTCATTGTCTGACCCCCTTCAATCATGAGGCCATTCAGAAGGACAGCAGTGGACCCAGCATTAGGAAGTGCTGACCACATGTGCAAACAACCTACCTTTTGGGTGAAGGACCATGTGGCTTATGTTTGCTCATTGCTACCAACCATCACTGCAGTGGACCCTGGGAAAAATCAAACCCCAAGTTTCCTGCCATAGCTGCTGGGCCTCTGGTGTGGGCTGTGGTGGAGTCCTCTCCAGCCTTATCGTTCATTGCTCCCAAATGCTATGGGGCTAAATTTAGTCATGCTCCACATTCCTGTTTTCTTTTGGTCAATGAGACAAACCCAAGGTCCTCTAGTCACGCATCACACCCAAAATGTTATTTTCATGAATCAACCCTCCACTCTTCTCTCTTCCTGTTCTTTTTACATCTCCAAATATTTTCTCATCTTCTTGACTTGAATTGAAACCTGGTTGGTCCCCAAGGCCGTGGCTTCTCCCATAGTCCTCTCAATGGTCAACTGTCAATCTTCTCACAACCTTTGTTTCTCAGGGTTAGGAGGTGCCTTTCTTGGTCTGAAATGCAACTTTCTGACCAGTGTATCTGCACCATCCTGAGGCTCCCATCGTTGGTTCCTCTTTCTCCATGTGACCTCCAGAAGGATCTATATGATTCATGGAGGACTGGTTCATTGGCAATGATCTACGTATGCTGAATAAGTAGATGATAGGAATTTTTTTCGGTTTTTAGGGCGAAAGTGCAGCTAAGTGGTAACCATGTATAAATTAATTTGCTTTATTTAGTTAAAATGAGACTTTAACAACATGAAATTGTATTCTCCGTGTATACAACTGAACAATTACAGTGAAGGTGAGGTTTCGTATATAGGGTATAGATTGCTTTCCTTAAAAAAGGAATGACCATAGGGGATCTCTTGATGGTTACATGTCTCAATTATATTAATTATAAAATTAATTATAAGGTCACTGGACAGGAATGTGTGGGCTATTATATGGCCAGGTATTTAGTAGGCATTAGTTCATTTTAATAACTGAGTATTATTAGCTATAAAGAGATGAGAACATTAAACATCTTTTGATTCTTTTTTTTTTGGTTCTGATTTCTGTATCACTTCTGTGTATACAATTTCATTTTTAATTTTAGAAGTTAGACTGGAACTTGTTCTAAGACAAGGTTCATGCTCTTGCAAATTATAATATGCTTTATTTTAAAATTTGACTTGAAAGTGGAAGGTAGGCCTAGCAGGATACAACCCATTGGTAATCTTATTCATATTTGGTAAGAAAAGCCTAGGAAAGCCTTTTAGCCAGCGTCAGAGCCAAAAGACATGCAGATTCTGCTAGCAGCCCCAATGAATATAAGACTAAAATTAAACTTTCTTGGAATAACAGACTTCTATGCCCTCTCCAGGTGAGGAAAAAAGTATTTCTGACACTGATAATGAATTACATCCATGTGTTTCAAGTCTCCAGATAATAACTACAGAGCATGTTTAGTTCCATGCTGTCTGTATGACTGTAGCTTTTATTCATTCCTAGCCTGATCCCACCTTCCCCTTTTTGTGTGCATTCTGGTGTTACCCATGGGCCTATCAGGACAAAGCCCAGGTCAGAAACTTACGGCTGTGAGTTCATGGCAGGTGGCCATGGTATTCTGCCTGGTTATCTCTGAGATTAGAGACACAGTTGATAAATGCCAGCCTGCCAAGCATTTATTACCATATCCCAGCTGTGCGTGGGGCTGGGTGTGTGTCCCTCGGATGGCTGTATGCAGATGCACCTGTTTCACTCTGAGCTCTGGCATGTCTCAGAATTTCTGATGATGGTAGCTAAATAGATGGGGCTATTCGGGGCCTGATGGAAGGGGCAAAATTCCTTGCCTAAAAGGAAGCTTGGCCTGCAAAATGGCATCATCAGAAATTCAGATGAGAGCCTATCTGCTTTCCAATTAGTTTCCATTTCAAATTTGTAAATCCCTCACATGGTGGAACCCATCCTAGATTAGGCTGGTTGGAATAATGATATCTTATACCCCAGATTTCTGTGACTAATACTGATCTTTACTAGTGAAATCCACAGGAAATTTAACAAAATAGAAAAATTTAGAAATTGATAGAGAAAGTGAAACTCCATCATTTTTATGAAGAGTTGTGTTTTGGTGCCATTGCACGAATGATGCTACATTAATTTTTAATTCCTACTGCATAGTTTCTCTTCCAGTGCTCAAGGTACACAGCTCTATGAACCATATAATATGTTGGTGTTAACACTATTCTTAGAGTGTAAGCTTCAGATGTGACTGGAAAGATACCAAATAATGGGCTGATGGTTCTCTATATCACTCGCTTTTATAGCCCTCAGCAAGCACCATATGGAAACTACATGAATGCATTTTCATGAAATTGATGAGGGTGGATATTTAATACTTACTAGGTAATAAGAATAGCATAGTTTCATTATAAAACAGATTTCTACCTATATATCTGAACTTTTTCAATGTAAATGCAAAAAAATAATACTGTATGTGTATGTCTTTACACATACACATACACATGCATGCGTGTGTCTATACACATACACATATTGCAGTGTCTGTAGCAGATTTCGTCCCCTGAATCCTGTTTTTAATGTCTTTTAAAAAATGAATTGGGGGCGCCTGGGTGGCTCAGTGGGTTAAGCCTCTGCCTTCGGCTCAGGTCGTTATCCCAGGGTCCTGGGATCGAGCCCCGCATCAGGCTCTCTGCTCAGCGGGGAGAGCCTGCTTCCTCCTCTCTCTGCCTGCTTCTCTGCCTACTTGTGATCTCTGTCTGTCAAATAAATAAATAAAATCTTTAAAAAAAAAGAGAGAGAAAAATGAATTGTTCTGACACTAATGAAACTTACATGAATCACACCAGAGAACTGCATTTTAATGCCTTGATACATCATAGAACAATTAGAGGGAGTGAAGGGCAAATGTATTTTTCTTATTCAGGTATTTCTCACATCCGTTTGAAATTCCTGATCAGAGGCTTTAATGCTTTCTGGCTACTATGTCCTCTGCAGTCTGCTTCCTCTTCATGTAACTGCAGTGACTTCATCAAATGCTTTTTTTCTTAAAAAAAAAAAAGATTTTATTTATTCGACAGACAGAGATCACAAGTAGGCAGAGAAGCAGGCAGAGAGAGAGAGAAGGAAGCAGGCTCCCTGCTGAGCAGAGAGCCCAATGCGGGGCTCGATCCCAGGACCCTGGGATCAAGACCTGAGCCGAAGGCAGAGGCTTTAACCTGCTGAGCCACCGAGGCGCCCCAATGCTTTTTTTCTTTACTTCCTACCCTAATCATCTACGGCCACTGACACTTCTGTCCCCTTGCAAAGTGAAAATGCAGGTCAGATCCTTCAGCCCCTCGCACCTTGCTGACCACCCTGTGACAAGCTGTGTGTCAGGATCCGTGATACAAACTAGGACACTGAGCCGGACAGCCACTCCCCTCCCAGGACGCCCCAAGAAGGCGGGCAACTCTCTTTCCGTCATGTCTACTGTCCCAAGAACTCTCAAGGACTTTTCATGTCTCACAATTTTAGGAAGCGATCTCAAAACCATCTTTCAAAAGCAGAAAATAATTGACACGAGGAATTAAGGACGTGCTACATGTGAGCCAAAATATTTCTATTTCGGAATGTTCTGTTGGTAAACTTTCTACTGTTAGACGAGAGGGTTTTTTTCTTATAATCTTCCTGGGGAACCCATTTCTCTGCTAGCAACTGTTCGGTTGGAGTTGGTTCTGCCATTTTTGGCACGTCCTGAGGTGTCATCTTGGGTCCCCAGAGTATGCAGCAGTCCCCTGCTCACATACCCATAGCCTGAGCCGAAGTAAAGGAGAAAAAATGTTGTCTTTCTATATTTTTTCCTTTCATGACATCAGCTTCCTCACCCATTTATGTCATCATCATCATCATTGTTGTTATTACTTCTGTTTTTCAAATTATGGTTATTGTTTGGCTGGTAAGACAAACTTCTGTCCTTTGGGCTTACACAGACCTTACCACCATCAGTCCCCAGCCAGTCCTATATCCCCCACTCATTCCACCCCAAACCACAGTCCACTGCACCCCTAGAGAGGGGTCAGCAGTGTCCATCTCAAGTGACTGCAGCACGGCCACAATTCTCAGCCTGCTCTCTCCTGTTTACATAAACAGATGTGTAACAGGCTTATGGAGTCCCAGTTCAGTATTTCGTAGGACTGAATTCGACACTCCAGTTTTTAGGGAACAGAGTTACGTATCATCTAAATGTCTTTTATATTGTGAGAATGCTGAAACTCTCTAAATATGTTGTTTTCCATTATTTTATTAGATACTTTCTTACTCCAAAAATCTTAATGTTCTTCTCCTCTCAGAAAAAAAAAAAACCCATAATAAAATGGATGCTATTTTCTAGGGGAAGTACGGCTCTGTGGGTGGCTATCTTTATATTGTGTTTGTAGGAAACTTAAAATTTTACATTCAGGTTGTATGGAAGTCACCTAAATGTCTACGCAGTGTGGTGATATACTGCTGTTTTTCTTCCACTTACCCTCTCTTTGTCAAGAAAACACAAAGCCTTTTATAAATATTAACTTTCAGCAACCCCAGAGGACAAGATAAGTGGCAGCTGGAGAGAAACAGGATTGGACAGACGATATTCTGGACATCATAGAGTACACCAGAAACAAGAAAGATCTGTTAATTTCACAATTTCTCAGACTAGGGTATTTTCTGATTAGAATGAGTCTACCAATGTGGATATATTCCTCTAACTGGAAAACTTACATCAATAGGAACTTCTATTCGCCTGGGCACTTGCTGCCAGGCACACTAATAGAAAAATATCTCTAGGGTAAAAATTAAAAGAAAGCTTTTTGTAGAATCTAAAAAATATTATAAAAAGAGGAACTGAAGTGGAATATTGGCATCAGTTTTAATGCCCGGGTATTATAGCAGTGCATATAAGAAAACATGAGTTCTTTATTGTTTTATACGCTAGGCACATAGTAGGTACTCAATATGTATGTCATTGCTTTGCAAGTTTCTATGAAAGCCTATTTCCATTGTGGATTATTTGCTTGTGGTTCAAAAGTTGAAGTCATGGGGTGCCTGGGTGGCTCAGTTGGTTAAGTGACTGCCTTCGGCTCAGGTCATGATCCTGGAGTCCCGGGATCGAGCCCCGAATCGGGCTCCCTGCTCAGCAGGGAGTCTGCTTCTCCTGCTGACTTCTCTCCTCTCATGTTCTCTCTCTCTCTTAAATAAATGAATAAAATCTTTAAAAAAAAAGTTGAAGTCACATTTCATTTATTTTCTTCAAAAGATGTGTATTAACAGGTTATTATGAATCTCAATGCACATCTTTTTCAATAACAATGTCTTCCTATAGAATCTGAGGAAATTAGAAAATTCTCTGAATCTGTTTGTAGATCTAATCCACATGTATTCAGGTTATATAAATGTAGTCAATTTTATATTTTTAAAGAAAAAATATATTCAGGGTTGAATTTGGGTCCTAAATGCTAATTACTTTCTAGAGTTTGGATTTTTTTTTCAAGGAGATAAAATAAATAAAATAAATTTTATTCCCTTGAATGAAATAATTGTGCCCATTTTGGGGGCAAACGACAAGAAGTTTGGAAGCAGGAGAACCGAGGTGAAGTGTACTGCAAAATAGATGTGATACAGGTTTGCTATTTCAGTGGTGAAGAATTCTATTCCCGAACATAGCAAACTCACATGTTCAAATAATAGTATTTCATTTTTCATTGCTCTATATAGTAAGTGACTAGATTAACTATTGAAAATATATCTTCTTTCTCCAGAATCCAAAGAGAGAAGAAAATTTCACCAGCTAAATTTATTAACTTGCACTGCTAAAGCAGATGGTATGATAGGAAAATATTGATTTTTCTATACTGACAGAGCAGCTGATAACTTATTTTTGGTTTGACTTAATGTATAAACTGTGAGTTAGGTCAAGGGATTTTTATGCTATTTTGTACTGGCTTATCTTGGACTTTACAAATCCAAATATTGACTTTTCAAGGGAAAAAATTTAATTTAACCCATTGGGGTTTTCATAAGACAGCCACAGATTTCCCTCAAAATTTGGCCTTCTAGGACAAGCACTTGTCTGTTTCCCTTCAGGTAGCCATAAAAAGGGCACCATTCAGTAGGGGAGGATAGCCTGGCTGTGTCCACACATATTACTCTTTTTTTGTGCTCCCTCTGTTCCTTTGCCCTCTGAATTTGCTGGGGATATATTTTTAACTATTTGTTCTGTCCACACCTAAAGATCCTGCATTGTACTTCTGTGGGGTCTTTTTTTTTTTTTCTGTCTGTGACATGGCAGTTGAGGTGAAGACCAAGGTAAGTGAGTGAATGTTCCCTACCCTGTGGTTTATAACTGACTCCCTTTTCAGGGCAGGACATTTTTTTATCTGAATAGTGATTCTCAGTGTGCGTCTGTCTTACTCACAAACAGTGCCCCTCTACAAAAGAAGGCAAACTTAGGAAAATCCCAGGAGTCACTTTTGTATGTGGATCTATATCTATGTGTTTAGGTTACATACATTTAGTCATTTTCAGAAATAAGCAAAATACGTTAATTTTTGCAGGTGGATCCCAAGTGCTAAGTTTGGATATTTTGGTAATGGAATAATGTTACAGAGCATGTGTGTCATGGACCTCTGTGTCCTTATTTCAGTAATGACACCTACTTCCGTTAGGGGGGTTCTTTTATTTTCTATTTTTTTTATTATGAAATATTTTATGCCTATATAAAAGAACAGAGAATAATGTAAAAATATCCTTACATCCCCGCTTTAAGGAAAAAAAACCTAACAAATAGAGTTGAAGATCCCTGTGGGTCCTCCCAGACCTTTAGTCTTTCTCTTGGATGCAAACCTAAGCTAAGTATAGTGTGATCTTTTTCTGCGTGTTTTTATAATTTTAATATGGGTACCTACATATCTAAACAAAAAAGTGAGATGATAGTTTTGCATATTTAAAAAATATATAAAAGGCACGATGACACCTGCTAGGCTCTCACAGTCTGGTTTTTAGCTTAACATTGTTTTTGGAGATTGAGCACATTAATGTTTATAAATATGGTTTATTCTCATTGCACTATACTTCTGCATTGTATGAATTTATCCCATCCAGTTTTATTTGTCCTTCCTCTTGTTGATGGGCATTTTAATTTCCCCAATATAGGCTGTTGATGAAGTCTACATTTCCACATGCACACATCTGAGATTTTTCTCTAGGGCATCTATCTAGGAGTAGAATTCCTACTTTACTAGATATTTCCAAATTGCTCTCCAGTTTATGCTTACATCAGTGGTGTGTAAGAATTTTAGTTGCTCTATATCCTCCCAGCAGTGGTATAGTCAAATTTTATTTTTTATTTATTTATTTACTTTTTAAAGATTTTATTTATTTGACAGAGATCCCAAGTAGGCAGAGAGGCAGGCAGAGAGAGAGAGAGGGAGAAGCAGGCTCCCCACCAAGCAGAGAGCCCGATGTAGGGCTTGACCCCAGGCCCCTGGGATCATGACGTGAGCCGAAGACAGAGGCTTTAACCCACTGAGCCACCCCTATAGTTTTTTTTTAGGTGCCCCTATAGTCAGATTTTAAATTTTAATTTTAGTTGTCAGTCTGGTGCATACAAAAGCAGAATCATATATTCATATCAAATATTATATATATATATAAATATGTATAAATATTTTATATATGTGTATATATATATATTTTTTAATTCAGAGAGAGTACACAAGTGAGCAGTGGGGGTGGAGGGGCAGAGGGAGAGAGAATCCCAAGGAGGCTCCACACCCAGCATGGAGGCTGATGCAGGGCTTGATTTCACAACGTTGAGATCGTGATCTAGACCAAAATCAAAGAATCAAATGCTTAACCGACTGAGCCACCTAGGTGTCTCAGTATCTTGTATTTTTTATCCACTTTTCCCTGATAATAAGGTTAATCATCTTTTCATATCACTATCAGTCATTTAAGTTTTTTCTTCAATGAGTTATTTTTTATAGCCTTTGCTTTTTTTGGTGGTTGTCTTAGTTCAATATGCTGTAACAAATATGCCATGGACTGAATGACTTATAAACCATGGAAACTTATTTCTCAGCGTTCTGGAGCCTGGAAGCCTGAGCTCAGAGTGCCACATGCTTGGGTTCTGCCGAGGGTCCTCTTCCAGGTTACAGATTGTCATCTTCTGGTACCCTTACTTGGTGGAGAGAGAGGGAGGGAGCTCTCTGAGGTCCCTTCTTTTATTTATTATTATTATTATTTCCCCAAGAGGGAGTGGGGAAGGGGTAAGAGGGAGAGGGTGGGAGATCAAATCTTACTAAGGCTCCACGGCCACTGAGGAGCTCCACCTTTGGCTCTATCTAATGACCCTGAGATTATGACCTGAGCCAAAATCAAGACTCAGATGTTTAACTGATTGAGCCACCCAGGTGCCCCCATTCTGAGGTCCATTTTAAAGGTCCTTTATAATTCCATTTATTAAGGACTCCACCTTGGTGACCTAATCACCGTGTAAAGTCTCCACCTCCTAATACTGTCACACTGGGCCTTAGGATTTCTTTCTTTTTTTTTTTTTTTAAGATTTAATTATTTATTTATTTGACAGAGATCACAAGTAGGCAGAGAGGCAGGCAGAGAGAGAGGGGGAAGAGGGCTACCCGCCAAGGAGAGAGCCCAATGTGGGGCTTGATCCCAGGACCCTGAGATCATGACCCTAGCTGAAGGCAGAGGCTTAACCCACTGAGCCACCCAGGTGCCCTGGCATTAGGATTTCAGTGTATGAATTTGGTGGGAAAGCACAGCATTTTGTCCATAACAGTGGTGATATTTCTTGTTGTTTTGTAAGAATTCTTTATATATTCTGGGTTCTAACCTTTTGTTACATGTATAGCAAAGATCTTTTTCCTAATCTCTGACTTCTCTATTCGTTTTTTAAAAAATGATGTCTTTGGTTGAATTGTAATTTTTACATTTCATTGATCTATTTAAACAATTCTTTTCCTTTTATTTTCTTATTTAAGATATCATTCCCTAACTCTAAGTCATTAAGAAACTCTCCTAGAATTTTACCGTCTGCCTTTTCATTTTTGTGGTTTGTATTTTCATGGCTACATTCTACTTCTTTTTCTACTTTTTACATTTTTAAAAATTTGTTTTATTTTTTTAAAGAACAACATTTTTAATTGTTATGTTAGTCACCATACATTCTACTTTTATAATCTCATAAACATGTGTCGCTAGTGTATAAGTTTGCACAGTCAGACCAGGATCCAGAATTCCATTTATAAACCATTTCTTTGTGAAATCCACTCATACTCAGCATTTTTGTGAGCTAGTCAGTTTTCAGGATTTCATGTGGGTGAGTGGGCTCTACGTGAGTGAGAGGAATTACATGGAGGTATAGTTGCTTACGTACCCCCTCAAGCCCCCCAGGAAGTATAATATCCCCTCAACTCTTGGCTATTTCTTTCCTGGGGAATAATCCTGCCATGGTGTTCTGTTGCCTCCAGAGTTCTGGTAAATAGAATTTCTCATCTCATTACAATTATTTTTTAAAAGCCTTTGATACTTATAGCTGGGTAAGCCTCTAAGGGTGGGCTACCTATCCCCCAAAATGATTATTTTAATGGAGTTTATTAAATACTGTGAATGTAAAGAGTTTTAAACCATATATCATTGAGGGCCCAGAACTGGTCAAATTTAATTGCGGCTGGAGCCATGAGTATGAGGAGATAACTGGTGACCTGAATATCTCGTCAGCATCATTAGGAGATCTTCAGATCACAGAAATATCTATCTCTGAAATTTTAACAAGAAAATCAAGGAGTGGTATTATTTGAAAGTAAATGAAGATGACCATTATAACTTTTAGAGCAAAATTAGGGATTTGAGGCTGAGACCTTGAAATACAACCAAATTCTGAGAAAAAGAGACGTGCTACTAGCCTGTGGGCTGAGCAGCAGCAGAGAGGGCACCCACCTAATGTGTAGCTTGTGTAGTGAATCGTTTCTGGTCCCCACCCCTTCCCTCACCTGACTCCACCTCCAAACACATCGTCACGGAGTGGGAAGCAGGTGTTCAGAGATGAAGGAAGGCTTCCGGGTGGGGCGAGGGTGGTGGTAAAGGCAGCTTGCCTCTCACGCCCTTCAGATCTCAGTCCAAATGCCTGCATCCCAGCAACAGATTCTAAATATCACATACCTGCTTTGTCCAATTTGTGATGTGTCATAGAAACAGTAGTCGCCTCAGAAGCAGGAGGCTGTTTTTGTGATGTGTCACGTGCCTATCTGTGGCTTTCAGGGCACCCAGTGATTAGTAATTCCTGGTTGCTAATGGGTGATGAGACACAGCTCAGATAGGTTGGAGAGAAAATCATTGGTCATTCCATTAAATTGAATTCTAGATGAGAACTGCCAATGGCAGTGGAGGTACCAACCGATCCTATAGAGAGATGTTGCCCTTCCCCAGTGTTGTCAGTCAAAAGCGCTTCTTGGTGATACAAAGTTGCATGTAGTCTCTTACAATAATGTGAGAAAGAAATATGAAAGGAGACAATGGAATGCTATAAGGTGGGAGTTTAAAGTTTGTTTTTAATCTGACATGTTCTGTTACTTTACGTTTTTTGTTGTGAAAAGTTTCTTTTGGACTTTTGTCTTTCTGTTTTATTTATTAATTTTTAAAAATTTTTTAAATTAGGGATGCCTGGGTGGCTCAGTCAGTTTAGCGTCTGCCTTTGGCTGAGGTCATGATCCCATGGTCCTGGGATTGAGTCCTGCATCTGGCTCCCTGCTCAGCAGGGTGCCTGCTTCTTCCTCTCCTTCTGCTGCTCCCCCTGCTTGTGCTCTCTCTCTCTCTCTGACAAATAAATAAAAAAATATTATAAAAATTAAAAAAAATTTAATTAAAGTAATACATGCTCATTGTAGAAGGTTTAGGAAAGCAAAGAAGTAATGGGTACCATGATGATTAGGACATGGGCTATGCTATCTCAATCTCTGGGTTTGTGTTTTGGGGTGTATTATATAGGTCTCTCTCTGATGAGTTTGCCCTCTTTTTAAATGGGGTTAATAATCTGCACCACAAGGTTGTTGTGAGAGTTAACTGAGATGATTGCTGGCCTTAAATGTTGGCTCCTATTGTGGTTATTGGCCTATTCATGGGAGGTCATATAGCAGTGTGGTTAAAAGCATCTTCTAGAACTGACTGCCTAGGCCCAAACCCCATTCCTGACACTACGTAACAGTATATCCTTTGACAAATTCCTTAATTTCTCAGTTTTTCTGTTTTCTCATCCATAAAATGGGGATAATAAGAGTTTTTAACCGTTTGTTCTGAGAACTATATAAATTCATATACATAAACAGCATAAAATAAAACCTACTATGTACATAATAGGCAAATGTTATTTGTTGTTATTATTATGCAATTTCTGAGCAGTCAGTGCTGACTTCTAGCATGTTTCGTTTGTGTTGCATATATATTTTTTGTTCTGTCACACCTGTAAGCATTCCTTTTAATGACTACATAATATTCCCTAGAGTGGGTACTCTGTGACTCCCTGAGCCTCAACATTGGCCTCTTTTTTTTTTTTTAAGATCTTATTTATTTATTTGGCAGAAAGAGATCCCAAGTAGGCAGAGAGGCAGGCAGAGAGAGAGAGAGAGGAGGAAGCAGGCTCCCCGCTGAGCAGGGAGCCCAATGCGGGGCTCGATCCCAGGACCCTGAGATCATGACCTGAGCTGAAGGCAGAGGCTTTAACCCACTGAGCCACCCAGGCACCCCTCAATATTGGCCTCTTAAAGTTTCTTTCCTCCCCCAACCACAGAAATATTATCATGCATACCATTTGTTGAAAATTCTGATTCTTTCCCCAAAGTGGAGATTCATCTTAATTTTTACAGCACGTCACACGTTCAAAGAAGTATAGAAGGCACTATGAGACACCACAACCAGATTCACACAAACTAACATGTTACCATATTTACTTTTGATTTATTCTTTGCTGAGACATGATGGCGTCATGGGGTGGACGGGGTGAGAGATGGTGGTGGGGGGATGTAATCTGGCAAACAGCTCCTCTTAGAAGCACTGAAGGCTGTCTCCGTCCCAGACCCCTCCCTCTTACTACAGAGGATACTTCCTGCTGTACGTTATCCTGGTCCAAGCGTGGGTCTTCTGCAGCTTCCTGTTTTCTCTGGGTACACTAAGACAGGTTGCCATTTTAGAAGGACTTTGACAAAAAAATAAAGAGAAAACAAAAGGGGAAGGAATGGAACACACAGGAAAGCACAGCAGTCTAATTTTCTGTCAGCACTGGCCTTGGTCTCCATACCCTTGCACTCCAGCCCCCCGGCCCTGACTCCCTGGTCCCCTGAGCCTACAGAGTCTTCTGTGTCTCCACTCTGGCTTCTCTCTAAGCCCAGACCCCGCGTGCAACTCCAGGATGCATTTCTGGAACCCTGTTTGTCACATTATCTGAGTGCCTATCCTCTCCTGCCTTGGGGCCACTGTGGGAAGTCGGGGAGCAAGAGCAAAGCCAGCAGTGTTCCTGGGGTCAGTGTAGGCGAGGCTGATTTTGAACATCGTATCTAGTCTAAGAGCAAGGACTCTGAATTAACGAAGAAAGGGATAGAAGATGATGAGCCTTTATTGAATGACTCCTTGTGCCAGGTGTTTTGCATAGATAATCTAGTTTACATCTTCCTCCAACTGCAAGGTAGGGTTTATTTTTCTCACATTAATTAATGGATGGGAAAACCGAATCTTGGGTAATTGAAGCATTATGCTTAAGATCATCATTGTCTGTTTCTGATATAACAGTCTGCTTTTATTTTTTAAGATTTTATTTATTTGAAAGAGAGGGAGAGAGAGAGAGAGAGAGAACAAGCAGGGGGAAAGGCAGAAGGAGAAGCAGGCTGAGCTGAGGAGGGAGCCCAGTGTGGGGTTCGATCCCAGGACCCTGCAATTATGACCTGAGCCAAAGGCAGATGTTAAACCAACTGAGCCACCCAGGAGCCCCGTGCAGTCTGTATTGTCAATAACTGTGTCACAAACACTGCAGTGTAGCAGTGTGCATGTGTGTTTGTGTGTGTGATTTTATGTGCGTGTGTATATATATATTTCTTTGTCTATCATATTTCTGCTCTATTTCCAGCACACAGAATAATGTCCAGCACACAGTGGGTGTTTAATAAATAGTAGCAGAATGAATGAATAAATTTATACAAGTCAAGGTCCCAGTATAAAAGATATGAAGGAGATAGTGTTAATATCTTGAATGGCAAAATAATTCAAGATGAATTTATTGATAAGATGATTCAGTATAAAGATATAAGACAGAAGACCTGTGTTTAATCCAGTTTCGGGACTGGAAACAGCCGTAGTCTTTGCATTTTTGTGTCCACAGACAGAAGGGACTGGGGAAGAGGGTGGGGGTGGGTAGGCGGAGGTTCCCAGGATCCGGGGAGAGAGTTGTGTAGAGCAGACCACCTTAAAGGACTAATGACTGTTGGGTGAAGGACACAGCAGCTAGAGAGAACCCTGAGAAGAGGAAGCCAGGACAATAAACACCCAAGTCCCACTTTCTTCCCCTACCAACTCTTGTCTCCTGTCAGGGATCCCCATCTGCCAAACCCAAGGGGAAGCCAGGGAGCAGGGGGCCCCTCACTGTAGTCTATACAATTGAGTCTCAGGGCAGTCAGCAGGGTGGACAGTGTTGGAAAGAAGACCTGGAGGGGCCAAGGGATATCTGCTGGAGAATGACTATCTATGATGTCTTCCTCTCTTTACAAATCTGGCTATTTCCAGGACTTCACATTTCCTGTGGGAACATGCCTGTTACCAAATGTCAGATACCAAAGTCACGTGGACCCATGTGAGGGGAAGGCAAGCATGAGGGATATGTTTAAAATTTTCATCAGTAACTGCTTAGAGATGGAGACTGCAAGGAAGGAATGTGGCCTGGCCCTGCTTCATTAAGAAGGCATCTGTTAAAAGACTAGGGTATAAGGAGTATTTTTGTCTTAGGCTTATCTGATATTATTTACTGCTCTCCGTCACTAGACAGATGGGCTTTCCTGGTGCTGAACCAAGCCTGGATCTGCACCATTCTTTCTTCATGATGGGTTTGCGTGTCCTTGGCAGGGTCAGTCTTTATCACCACTTTTGTTTTTCTCTCCAGTCCCTAGGTCACATGACTTCTTGGTGGACATTTTCAGTCAAGAACCAAGAGCTGTTGCTCACAGCCCGGTCTGGCACACCATTTTCTTTCTCCCACAAAGGCACCAATGGCTCCCTCAATCATCCCCTTCTAGAGCTGCATCTTTTCACATGGGGCAACTATGATACCTGGGAAGTTCCTGTACATTTTCCTTTTGGATAATTTGCCCAAATTAAGCCCTTTACTATTAGTATACGCTTCTAGAACTTCTCTCACTCAAAGAGCTTACCTGAATCCCAGATTGTCTTATTATCATTCACACCTCAAAGTTCCCACCTTAGACAACTGCCCTGTTAAATTCTTGGCCTTTTTCTTTCCTTTTATTTTATTCATTTTCCCTTCCAATATAGTTTATCAGCCTTGTGAAGGTATTTTAAATGTGGAGCTCATGTAAATAATATGATTAAACTGCTGTAAGTTGTAGAGGTTGCATTTCATGAGAACGATATTATGTGGTGATTTTGTCCTGTGACTCTTTTGAACCTCATACTTTCACCATGACCTGTTGATAAAAGAATTTGAATGGTGGAGGTAGATGGACCTGAGCTCATGTGACCATAGGTCCTGAAACTCTAGTAGCATCATTCATTCATTTATTGATTCATTCCAGGAACATTTATTGAATGAATCCTGATATGAGTATCATGTACTTTTTAGGCTCTGGAAAATTGGAGGTAGACAAAGCTGACTGCAGATGCCTTTAGGACGTGGTGAAAATAGTCTTTCTCCTGGACGCTGGTGCTTAGGATGAGATAAGATGGGGTAGGGAAAGTGACCACCAGAGAATTTGGTACATGATTGTTTATTAAACCATATTTGTCATCCTTTCCCTATAGATAATAAACATGATACCAGATACATTCTTAAGAATTTTGTGAAAGATCATCTGGAGGAAAAATAAAAAAAATGATTATTTATTTATTTATTTGCCAGACAGAGATCACAAGTAGGCAGAGAGGCAGGCAGAGAGAGAGAGGAGGAAGCAGTCTCGCTGCTGAGCAGAGAGCTCGATATAGGGCTCGGTCCCAGAACTCTGGGATCATGACATGAACCGAAGGCAAAGGCCTTAACCCACTGAGCCACCCAGGCGCCCCAGGAAAAATATTTTTGAAAGGCCTTTTTAAAAAATTATTATTATTATTATTATTTTTTAAATTTCATTTCTTTTCAGCGTAACAGAATTCATAGTTTTACACCACACCCAGTGCTTCATGCAATGCGTGCCCTCCATAATACCCACCACCTGGCTCCCCCAACCTCCCACCCCCCACCCCTTCAAAACCCTCAGGTTGTTTTTCAGAGTCCATAGTCTCTCATGGTTCA